>JAABKK020000946.1:0-30273 GCA_011634745.2 Catotricha subobsoleta
TTGTATTTCTTGAGCTCTTTGCTCACTTGTAATTTTATATTCGCCTCTCGTTCTTTTTTCACAATTTTTCAAGTCAAATTTCTAGAAACTTGTGTGGAGTATGGGCATTTCTTTTTCGAAGTAATTCAATTTATAGTTAAAAATTGTTATTTCAATTTCATTTCATTTTCACGTCATGACGACGGAATCATTTGCCTTTTCCGCTCGTCTATATATACTCCTTTTCATTTCACTTTCACGTCACTTTACTTTCATTTTGCTTTCATTTCAAAAGTACATAGTCAAAAGTACTTTTCTGGGGAAAATGACGTGAAGGATTAGGTCATTTGTGAATTTTATATTTGAAATATAAAGTAGTGATACTAGCTGGTATCGCTTTGTAAGTAAAATAGTGAATAATAATAATAATTGCTCGAATGTAGTCATCACTTTAGTTTTGAGTAGATTTTGTACTTTTTGCAATTTATAGTTTTAACTTGCTTCCTTGAAAGAGAAATGAAAACTAAAGAAAAGTGAAAACACAGTTAAAATACCAGGAAGACTATAAACTAGGTGTTCCTCAAATAAACCAATCAAAGCACTTGATTTTAAAAGTTCCAACATAATTACTCTGTCATGTAAAAGGAGTATAAGTACAACATAAATTAACTATATTTCGTAATGCCGAGCCATTTTTGTGTCAATAGCAATGCCAATTCTTACAAAAAATATTAAAAGTATCTGAGAAAAATGTATCTAGATAAAAAATAATAGCATCTAGATGATAAGATAAGATGAAATAATAAAGTATCTAGATAATATACTTTTCGACCAAACTTTTATCTAGATGATTTTAACACTGCTGCTTATATAACTACTATTTTCAATAAAATTTTTATTAAGAAAATCTCTTTCGGAGTAAAAGATTAGCATATTGTTTTAGTAAAATGTCTTTCTTTGCAAATTGATCATAGGTTATAAAATAATTCTAATTTGAGAACTTTTTGAAAGTTACGTGAAAATAGGACAGGTGGTTAATTAACTCTAATTCTCTTCAAAAAAATAGTAATGTATCTTGTGTAGTGGGTCAAATTGACCACTTTTATTTGTCTTCTAAACGCGGCCTCGGAAAGAATAATTATCCGCATTATCAACTCCCCACTTATTGATGGAGAGCAAAATTTTTGGGGAACATTATACCCGCCTAAAATGTCCCCAAAAAATTATAGGGTAGATCTTTGACGATATTTCATCTTACTTCAACTATTTTTTCTTTTTCTTTCAAAAGCAACCTGGAAAATAAAAAAATCATTATGAAGTTTAACCCACATTTAAAGTCGAACATTTTCCCCATACATTGTACCCCCCTTAAATGCTCCCATAAAAAGTTTAGGTATATATAAAGTTATGATGTTTGTCTTATTTTCGTTACTATTTTTGTGGCGGACATCTTGTTAATCGTACAAAAGTCTAAATATTTTTTTTTTCATTTATTTTATCTAGGCTTATTTGTAATAAACGGATGAGATATTCTCACTCCAAGTACAGAGTGGATCAAATTGACCCACTGGCACAAGATTAGGATTAAAAAAAAAAGAGAAATATATGACAACCCAACTAATTACATATTCTAAATATAATTATATTTGTATGAAAACATTCTCAAGGCATTTATCTGACCTAACGTTATCGTGAGAATTTCTGACGATTATCATCATAAATGGTAATTACTTTTAAGCGTTATCACGTGAAACTAATTTATTTATACTTACGACCTCAAATAAATTACGATAAAACGTGGTCCAAGGTCATTTTGTTCAAATATCAACATGTATGACGTACCAAACTTTTAGAAAAATGAAATATACCTATACTATATAGCTTTTGAATGAATGGCCCAAATTTTTATCATGATCTCTTGTGATCTTACTTCAAAATTATAATCTTTGATAAAAAGTGTGATATAAATGTGATAAAAAAAAATAGCGAAATATTATCGTTACCAACATCTAAAATCAAATTCAATATAAATGTAATATTACTTGCTTCCATTGTCCGGTTTCTAACTGCCTTAATGAGTTTGATTAATGCAGCAACTGAAAGTCATACCAATTTTAATAAAACCATTAATATCGACGCAAGAGATCTTCACAATCGGTTATCATTTTTGTTAAATTAATTTCAAGGGAATTTTCAACAAAATAATCACAAAATATCGTGAAATATTTTCGAAAAAAATTTCGGGCACGTAAAATGAATACGTCATACATTTTTATAACACCTTTCTTGTTTAATTTGTTCAATAACGAACGAATTTCACTACTTTCCGGTAAAATGTGCGAGTATCGGCAACGAAATGCATTCAAAGAATATTTGTTATCTAAGAATATATGACATGTTTGGTTGTTCAGAGAATATGTATAAGAAGAAGCGCAAAGTGTGACATTTTCGTACAAAATTAGTGTTGTAAAATATCTCTACTTGCAGAGGTGGAAATAGAGGCTTTCGATGAGTGTGAAAGAGATATACGATATTGGAAATGGGAAGGAAAAATCGCCTTTTGCGCTTCTTGTTAAGTATATTCTTTGGCGATATTATCGATATCATCAGTAGTTGAATGAACAGACTGGATGCTTAAGAGATTTACAAGTGGTTCTGATGAATCGTCAGTGATAATTCTAGCTTTTTAATATTTTGGTTCCACAAGATAAGTTTTAGAACGATTATTCTCGATATTAATGTACGCCCAACCTGCATCATTAAGTGGTTCAGCGCAATGTGAGTACATCCGTATACATCACTAGCACGTTTGATACTTGACAGTTAAAGATGACCTAAAACGTGTCTTTGGTACCAATATTGCATACTATAAAAAATAGGTACCAAAGTGAGATTTGAGGTTATAAAAATGAATAATGACGTCATGAGCTAGAGATATATATACTGCAAGCTAAAATATTTTAACGTTAAATCGTTTTAATGTAGCGCCGGTGTATACGAGGTCTTACTTCCTATGTAGTATGGTATTACCCATCAGTATTACGAAAATCATTCGAATGTTTTGTATGCGTAGAAAAATATATAACGATTTCATATGTCAATGTCAAGCTGTAGCCGTATATTAAATATAACTGTCAAAATAAAATATTCTTTCATAAATTGCATACGCGTATTATGTTTATTTTATTGTAATATTTTTGATATATTTTCTGTGAAAAAAATATAAATAACGAAATATTATTTGTATTTAATTACAAAATTAATTGTAAATTGTTCATATACTATTTCTATGTACAAATAACAAAAAAAATAAATCGGAAATTAAGAGAATCCAAATTATAATTAGAATTAAAAAAGGAAAGTTATGTCACGGCACGCACATTTTCGGGTTGAAAGGGAAGGAAGGGTTGCACAGATGAGTAAACAAGAAGAAGTGATTGCTAGAAAGCGACAAGAAATTTTAGAAAAACAGAAAACAGCTGAATTAGCTAAACAAGTTGTAGCTGCTCAAACATCGGGTAGTGGCAACAATAGTAAAAGTGTTAAAGAGAAAAAAATTGTTGTAGCAGTGAGGTTTGTGAAAATAGTTTTGTACAATAAAATTGATCTGATTTTAAATATAAAATATTGATCGATCGACATTGCGTTTTCTCTTATAATTTTTTTTTAGTAAACAAACTACTATTTTGCCTCCTGAACCACGTCCACCAAAAAATAATTTCAATAATGATGGTTCATTTTTTGAGAATTTTAAGAAAATAACAGAAGCAGCAGCAAAAAAGACTCAAGAAGAGCAGGAGAAAAAAGATAAAGAGGAAGCAGAAAAGAAAACTAAGGAAATTGCTAAAGATGAGAGCGCAATTGAAGAAGCTCACTCTAAGGTTAAACATGACGAAATCGAAAGAAAGTTAGTTTTTCATAAGCAGCAAAAATACTTTCATACAATATCTTTTATTTTAAATAATTTTATTTCCAGTGAAAATAAACAATCGTTTACCAACAATTCTTCATCACAACCAAACTATCCATCCCATCCAAATCAACAAAATTCGCAAAGCACGCAAAACCCACAAAATCCACAAAGACAACAAAAGCTGTTTGGTCATTCTGCATCAAATCACCAATCTTATCATTCACAAAACTCATCCAATTTTCCAACGACATCCCAACAACAAAACGAATCACAATCTTATAATACTTCTTCAACACAATCACTTAATATTCCTTCATTACTTCAACTACCTTTTCAATCACCACCAGCACAATTTGTCGCATTGCAACCACCCGCATCAATAGCCCCATCGCCTAATTATTCACATCCTCCACCACTAATGCCACCCGGTACAGGTATTTCAACACCGCCCCCACCTCTTCCGCCATTAGTTCCATTTCCATCAATTTCACATCTTCAACAAATACCACCACCAAAGCCATTATCCTTAAATAAAATTCCAGCACCGCGTGATTTAGATTTGACTGCCATTCCAGAACCAAAAATGAACGTTGAAGCTATTAAGATACCAGATTTTGCAAAGCAACAGCAGAGGCATTCATTATTGACATCAACAAATACCAGCAATATTGGAGGTTAGACATAAATCAAAATTAAAATTTTGCTTAGTCAATTCTCGCCAGAAACTTTTATGATTTGATATTTTTATTTAAATCGGTTTTATTTGCTATTTGTTTTTTCACCTCGGGATTCATCACAATTGCAATTTTCTTTTTAAACGAACAAATTTGTTTTCATGACAAATATTGCTCTTAATCGAAGCGTAATTATAGTTTTTGTTTTATTATATCGAATTTGGATATTAAATTGTACAATTTTTTTTTATTTAGAATTTAAAAGTAAATTATTTTTGAAATCTATTTTATTGCTATTTAATGCGAATTTTAATTTAATTTTATTAATCTGGGCCACCACCCAGTTTTGCATTCAACATGACAACATCTGTTTCAATAAAATACACTCAATTTACATATAATATTCTTTATTCAGTGTGAATATGCCATCAGCCATTCATACTAAATTGTGATGAATACGTTTTTTTTTGTTTTTAATTTGTTTAATTATTATTGTTATTTTCATATTTTTTTTTGTTGGTGTGTTCTTTAAGACCCATATGGTTGATACCTGTTTGTATAGTTTTTTCAGACAACAATTACAATCATAAAAATCATGATCATCATTTTCACGATGATACTAATGTCGTTGTAGCAAGATCTACTATTGCTAATAATAATAATAATAACAGTAATAACCATTATGGTCATGATAATGATATACAACAATTACGTCATCGTGATGAAACATCATCTTCGTCATCATCAACAACACCAAACGTTCATTTGCAGTCAGTTGATGAATTAATTGAATTGGTTGCTCAAAATGGTGATAATTATGAAGATAGAATACGTTCACAAAATAATGATATGATGCGCTCATCATTTTGGTAAATGATAATAACAACAACAACAAAACATAAATCTACATTTTTTTCTTTTTATAATTTTTTTTTTCTTTCAATTTTGCCAAATTATATAATTACAAGTTACAATATGTTCATTAACCATCATTCAGATGAAAATCTTAATTGTCATATAATAATAATAATAATAATTTATTAAATTCATTGCTAACTTGAAATAGAATTAATAACCAAACAGATATCAAAAAATTTTTATTAAGTTCTTTTTATTCATTGTCAAATGGGCACATGCAATGTCTTTAAGTACGTCTTATCAATCTATTTATACTCGTTTACATACTCCTTCAACAGGATGTCATTTATATCGCGTGGAATAGCTACAATTTAAATGATTTTCATCTGAATGGTAATGAATGCCGATTTATATTTAGTTTAAACTAGAACTTAATATTCCATTTTAGGAAAAATAATTATTTTTCTTTGATAGAATCTTTATTGATCTAAATACATGCTACTAACATTATAATTAATCAATCAATTAGTCCATTAGTACTCATTTATCCTTATCTAAAATCAAATAGATGCACATGTTATTGTTTTAGGTTTAGGTACATTTTGAAAATTTAAACTAAGATAAAATTATTTCTGAAAAAAACTAAAATTAAGACACACCGCGTTTTCAAATTTTTTTTTTTTCTATATATTTGGCTTAGATTTAATTTTGAAAACATAAAAAGATACTACAGTGGTATTCCGGATATGATTATATACGCACGCAAATCCCCAATATTTTGTATAAAACATCTTTTTTGTATGGCTTTCGACAGCTTAGATCATACGATTTACGTGGGCGCATTGCATATTTTGCATAAGGCATAACTCTGTTATTTTGACCAAATATATTCGTAGAGTAATTTGTTTTAAGTACCTAATGTAGCGTAACTCAGCTCTCCGTTTATGTAACGCGTGCATTTATGGTCCATTGCTTTTATTTGATGTATTTTACATTGTTGATCCACGTACTTAGGTCCTTTTCTCGATATAATTTTCATTTACAAATAAACTGTGTTCTTAAAAGCACTTGTTGTAAAATGATTTCGATTGGCATCAATGTGACTTGGTCTGAATTTAAGAAATGTGTCTCTGTATAATCAATTAAATAATATTTCGTACGAAAGCTATACTTTTATGCTTAACATTGTGAATTTGGAATATGCTCCTTGTGTCATATCCTTAACTATAGCGCATGTAAAATACATAAAATTATAGCATATTAGGACATAGCAATAGTTAATGTTTGAACTAACATTTCGTTTAATTTATTTTTGGATAATGAAACGTATATACGCAGACGGACTTATAAATTTAAAAAATAAGTTACTTCGCTAATATAGAGGTACTTATTAGTTTAAAAATCAGATCAATATAGATAATTATTTCTGATAATTTGGTTTTTTCTTATCGGATCATATAGAAATAGGATTCTAAGAGTTATGTTTAGCTGGTCTATTATCTGTTCTTCTTAATTTCTGATTGCCATTATTGACATTGAAACAAAATTGCATTAATTAGAATAATATTTCAGAAATTATTTAACAATTTTAATTATATATAAGATTTAACATCTGACAATTTAGATTCATTTTAAAGACCAAATAAACTAAAGAAATGCTCGTGTTTTGTTTATATTCGTATGTAATTTCATTTTTAAAGACATTTGGTCATAAATGGAATCTTTAAAATGAATCAAAATGATTTAAAATAAATATAGAATTAAGATATTATTTCCATAGATAGAAATTTCAGAAAAATTTGTTTAAATTTAAAAGCAATTTTCCATGAATGAAAAAAAAAAATTTTTTATATGAGAAACAAAAAACACAAAACAAAAACATATTTCTTGTATATTTTTATTCAGGTTTTTAAGCGAAAAGGGTTCATTGGCATACCGAAATTATCGACAAGAGGTTGAGAAACAACGAGCCCAGAAATATGTTCATCGTCTTGGATCACATAGCAGTTCTCTAACAGTAAGTGCAACGATATCAGACAATGATAAATATGATCCAGAGGATATTCTCCAGGATGATGATGACGATGATAATGAAGTTGATGACATTAAGGATGATCATGCTAGCGAAAATTACAAAATTGCTACCATTGTTGATCCAATGCGTTCAATAAAAGATGAATATGGTGATGATTATGATTCGGATTCTGAATATATGCATGAGGCTAAAGAACGAAATTTTGAAAGTATGAAAAGAAAAATTGATTCAGGTGCAAGTGGTTCGGCAATTGGTGATAGTTACAAAAGACCATTTAGCGGCTGTGGTAATTATTATTCAAGTGATGACACTGATGAAGAAGAGCACATGGAGTTGTATAAAAAAATTCAAATGCGTGAAAATGCATTTAATCAAGATGATAATTCACCAGTTCGCCTTCAGCCACAATTACAACAGCAAAATCAGTCACAAGACCATCAACAACACACATCTCAGGAAGCAACGATGGCACATAGTAATCGAAAAAAGCGTAGCCGTTGGGGTGAAAAAGTTGTTGATGAAAAACCACCACCATTAATGTCACTATCAATACCGCAAATTTCTGCTACACATAAAACATTTGGTAATCAACAGAAACCATTATTGTCCACAATAACACGTACCGATCCAGCACTTTTAAATTATGCTCGTCAAAATTATGGTAGTACCAATTTAAGTGAAGATGATTGGAAAAAATGCGAAGACCACTACAAAGTGAATTTATTGTATCAGGATATGTTAAAGAAACGTGATGAAATCGATCGATTGGCTAAGCATGGTAGATTTAAATATGAATATGATTCGGATGAAGATATTAATGGCGGTACATGGGAACATAAACTACGAAATGCTGAAATGGAAGCAACGGCTGTATGGGCCGAAGCATTAAATAAACAGTCAGAAGGTAAACATCACATTGGCGACTTTTTGCCACCGGAAGAACTTAAAAAATTTATGGAAAAATACAATTCACAACAGACAAACCGTGAGCCAGACATTAGCGATTATAAGGAGTATAAATTAAAAGAAAATAATAAAGGTGAATTTTTCAGTTATCTATTAACTTAATTTTGAAATGTAAAAAAAATATCTTTTGAAAACATTTATAAATTATTTGATTGTTAGTTTCAATAATAAAAAATTAGCGATCAAATTATAAATTGATTTCTTTCTACTTTTTAACACGTAAATTTAACAAAAAAAAAAAAAAAGGTTTTCAAATGCTTCAAAAATTGGGTTGGAAGGAGGGACAAGGTCTTGGATTTGATGGCGCTGGTATTGTCGATCCGATTAATAAGTAATGTTTTAATTCAGCAATACTATTATAATTTGCATCAACATTCTAATAACGTTTTTAAAATAACTGAAGGGCTCCACAGAGGGACAGCAATCAAGGATTGGGCTTAGCATCGGGAGCAGTTCCCGAATTCGGAGACAATGAATATGACGCCTATCGAAAACGTATGATGTTAGCTTATCGCTTTAGACCAAATCCATTGGTAAATTCTTCATTCAATTTATTTTTAACAATAATGAATAAATTTTGTTTGCTTTCTTTCCAGAATAATCCACGAAGAGCATACTATTAATTTATTTCATAAGTTATGTAATTTAATTCTTGTGATTATGTTCAGTTGTGTATTATTTCACGAATAAATACTTGCTTAAATTTAAAATTAAATTAAATATATTAATTTTTTTTATGTTAATGAGATTGTGTATTTTGTATTCATTTCATTGAAACATTAAATTTGAATTTAAAATTATGTTTATATTTGTGTTTTTAATTGAGGTAATTTGAATTGAAATTATATTAGGCATGGTGAAAATTCATTTAATAATGGGATCATTTATAATCGAAGAATGATATTGTTTTTAATTGGTATATTTTTAAGCATATTATTTATGAAGAAACTTAAAATGTTGATTATTGAGAGTATCCATAAATAATCGACGCAATTAAAAAAATCGTGAAAATCATAATTATTAATTGCAAAATATCAAGAGCGCTCAACGCTTATACGTTGATTGTCATAAGATTATTTGATCCTGAAACTGGATTAAAAAAATCCTTATTGCCTTTGAGCAAAAATAAAAATCCAGGGATTCAACGAATCACGTAAAAGTCTAGGTTATCATGTAGAAGTTTAGGTTACATTTTCTTCTGCGTTCAACAGTGGGTCAAGCATTAAAATCGGTTAAGTTTTTGCTGACTTCTGTAATTTTAAAGTTTCTCATTTTGTCTTTTTTTTTTTTTGAAGAAACCTCGAAAATGGTAGGTTTAATCATTTAAATCAATCTTCAATCTATTATTTCTCGAGATATTTTAATTTGAATATCACGTTTCTTTGCTAGATATTAGATTGTTGCTTGTTAGTGGTCAAAATACACATGTGCGAGGGCAGCAATACGGTTATTTAAAAGTGAGTATGGTCAAACTGTAGAGACACTAGTCAGGAATTCAGTGAAGATTTTAGCTTATTGTTTTTGTATTATGTACTTACATTTCATTACAACCTTATTCTCGCAATTGACTTCCGCAGATACATTAAAATTAAATAACTCAAAACAGGACAATTCGTTAATTTTAAATATAAAATATAATAAGGGCACTTCACTTAAAAGTTAATGACCCTCGTAAATCGCGTAAACTCGTATAAGTTTTGATGTTTAACATTTATAAAAAAAGCAAAAGGCTTTACGACGTTTGCGCTATTTACGAGAGTCGTAACGTTTTAAGTGAATATCCTTAATGTAGAACTCTATTGCGTGGTTTTTGTAAGGCATAACTCAAATTTAGCGCAAACTCCGTCATCGATATGATTGCAAGAATGTTAGAATCTATCTGAACTCTAAATCTTAGTTCTGCTATTGCCAGGAATGCTGATATCAGATGCTTAAATATATAAGTTACAAATATAGCGATTTTTAAGCTATTCTTTTCTTCAGTTGCACTAAATTTAAACGCCAAAAAAAAAAAACTTTTTATAATAATATATTTTAATTGTTTTTGTTTTTATTTTAAGAGAGACAATATATAATAATATTATTGTTATTAATATTTTCCACTTTGTTGTTTTGTATTCTGTTTATAATTTTACTTAAAATTAAATTTCTTCTTTGTATTTCAGAATTATGTATTTCAATTAAAATAAACTTCATTCTCATTTTATTTTTATTATATATAAAGAAGAAAATCCTCCTATTCTGCCTTTAGCCCGTTTACTTTTCATTTAGCTTATTTTAAATAATTATTTTATATTTATTTGGAGTCACATTTTATTATCGACTCACCTCTAGTCTAAATAATGACAGCTCTAATTTTCACATCAAAAAAGTGAATGTAATTTTCCACAAAAAATTTTAATTGTAAATTTATAGAAGCTTATTATTAAATATATAGATTTTTTTTTATTATTATTATTATATTGATTGATTGATTGATTTTGTAATTCTATTGCTAAATTATCTTTCAGCTTTTTATTATTTAATAGACTGAATTTGCAATGAGCTTATTAAGTTTTGAATTAACGTTAATTTTCCATTTTAGTCATTACTGCCAGTTTTAGTTTTGAAATTTAAGTTGAACCGCAAAACATAGAATAATCAAAATTTCATTTGTTTAAATTGCAGTAACACTGAAAAATCGGTTCAGTGCAGTGGTGATGAGTGCGAGAAATTCAATATATATATATATATTTATTTTTTATTAACATTTATTTAAAATTTTTGACCATTTTTTTTTTTTTTGTACATATTCCTATATTTTGAATATATATTTTATTACAATTATTGAAGAGTATTTCTATTTTAATAAAAATATTGTTTTTTTTTTTAATCTTATTTTAATGCAAAGTTAAATTTTTATAAAAAAAAATGTTTTGTTTTCTTATTTATTAAAACTATTTTGCACTGTCGTGCAATTTTTGTTTCCTTGTCAAATCATTTTCTTTCATTTTAAATTAAATAACTGGATTCCTTCTTTCGTTCTCATTTTTAGATTATTTAAAAATAGTCGTAAACAAATTCATTCAACAATTTCTCATCTGAAATCATCAAATGATTCTCAATTATTAATTTTCCATTGCTGAATTTATTCAGCAAAACAACAGTTTTTTTTTATTTTGTTATATATACAAATTTTTGTTTTATTATCAATTGTTATTTTTGAAAGCTATTCTTTTTTTATTACTTATTACATTCAATTCAAATGTTAATGCTTAAAGATTATTAAATTTAATTTTATTTGTTTGTCTTTTTTTCCAAATTTTTATTTTGCCAAAATGGCTTGGGATTTCAGTTACCATTACAAATTTAAAAAGAAAAAAAAATCAATTGTTAGCTTATAATTGTCAGTTAGACGTCGGAATTGGACCATAATCTAAAAGAAAAAAATCGTTTAGAAAGATCTAAAATTTTACATTGTTTTAAATACACGAGTAGATCGTTTCAGTATAGAGGCCGGACATCGTCGAATTGTCTTTCAATTAATAGATTGTGTGTCCTTTTTATTTAATTTTTTTTTAGTAAAAGACCTGAAAATTTGATTATTGAGATCAAAATTACACGATTTTATTTATTAATCGTCAAAGTTGCGATTTCTATTAACTCGCAATATAATCGGTGGATTATGTAATTCCGACCTCTATTCTAGTGTATGAAATGTGATCTTTTCAACTATGACTAGGAAATGCACATTCAACTAAATTGAAATGTTAGGTTTTTCAGAATTTTGGGTACGGATTTTTACAGAAAACAATGATGTAACCACAACATTTATTTTAAGTTTATATTTAATAGTTACTAATTTCGGTATTCCCAAGTAAATTTCTAATCTACCAAATAATTATCTGTATTTTAAAATTATGCAATCTCATTTCTTCTGGACAATTTAATTTTAAAATCGAAAAATTATCTTTGTTGTCAATTTTTAAATAGATAAAATGCTGCTTACTTGTAAATTCTCTTAATAATTAATTTGAAACTCTGGCTTCTACATCCAGATATCCATTATTAATTTTATGATAAACATTTTGAAAGTATAAAATATTATTTATTAAATGAACTACGTAAGCTTTCACTAGGGATTTAAAAACAATAGAAAAGATTAAACAGAATGTTTTTTTTTTTTTTAAATATAAAATTTCAATTATTGTTTGTGTAGCACCAAACCAATTATCACCATCAATATTCAATTTAAGTCTTATTATTTTTTTTTCTTCTTTTTGCTTTGTTATAAAATGTTATCGTATTTAATTGTGGATATTTTCAATTAAGATTGCATAGAAAAACTTCTTATATCCTAAAACGTTCCGATTCCAAATCGATCACTAAACTTCCAGTACTGTTTTGTGTTGAAAAATTCTCTAAAGAATTGGTCGACATAAATTATTCAAAAAATTTTCAAATTTTTTTTTTTTTTATTCTTGGTTATCATAAAATCTTAAGCGCTCCTAAAAAAATCATTTATTCATTCATTTGCCTGACCATTCACCATCTTTTCGGCTACACAAAATTTATAGGAGTATAATATATGCCTAAAGATTTACTCACTAAAATATTCAATAATTAAATACACAGGGGGTGGGGGGAGTGGTTATGACTTAAATTTATTACTTTTTAGAATAATTTAAAGGATTATTAATTGCTGTTAGGATTTTAACAAAAACATTTATATCTATATTTATATTTATGATAAATGTTATAAGAAATTAAAAACATATATAACACAATTGACAACGACTATATAATAATAAGAAATGTACCGCGACCTACAACAACGATGTGACAGAAAAATAAAACATTAAAACAATCAAAGTACAAACATATAAAAAAAAATATTTTAGACAATTAATAGGCAAGATTATTTTAAGCAATATTATTAATATTAATATTATTAATTTAAATAATCATATATTTGAATGTTAATTATCTTAATTCCTAGATTACACTTAAATAATATTTACAAAAACCATATTTTTATATTATTTACTTAGAATATATTTATAAATGAACGGACTATAAATACCATTTCATTTACATTTCTCCATTTTAATTTTATTTTTTTTCTTTAATTTTATAAAGTAGGTACATTATACTTATTATCTCTGACTTAAAATACTCAGTTACAAATACATACATTAATATGTTTTAAGTAATAAGATATTTTCGATTTCTTTAGCTTGCTTTTTTTTCCTATGTAATCCTTAAAAAATAGTAAAATCTTAAAAATTTCATAATTCGTATACCAAAAATTCCAAATTTATTTAATAAAAAAAAAGAATAAATATTCCACAATTCATATTGATTAATTAAATCGAAGTGCCAGTAAGTTAAGAGGTGACAACACAACAATTGCGTTCATAGAAAATCTCACGGTAATTTTCAGTTTTCCATGAATATGTCCATGTATAATGTATATGTCATATATATGATTTTTGAATTAGATGTGACCATATCTGATTAGCAAATCTACAGTGTGATTTCCAGCGAGCTCATTCATCTTAGGGTTATAGAAAATTGCTAATCTACTCCATCCCAAAAAAGACTTACTTCAACATGTTCTTTAAAAACATTTTCTGTTTATCACAGACGTATTAACGTATTACAAAGAGAAAATGTTTATGTTCCTAAAGAAAAAAAAAAATTGAAGTCAAGCTCCGTAATTCTCCTAAAATTGTCAATATCGATATCTGGGTTTTTATTAAATTCTACTGCTGGTGATTTTCTTAATTGTGGCCAATTAAAAGCACGAGTTTCATTGAATTTTATTTTAGTTTTGCAATGTAAGTAAATGTTAAAGGTCATGTATACATTTCAGACATTTGATTCCGAATATACTATTGGAATTGGTGTAAAATTCATTTACATGTGGAATATTTTTTCTTTTGTTTATGTTCATTGGACGACAAATGGATTTTGTCTCTATACTCTATTTACTAATTCGATTGCACTCATTCATTTGTTTATTCTTTTCAATTTACAATTTACAATTATCCGGTTTATATTTTTGCATTTTTCAGCATAAACATATTAAATTTCTTGGAAAAATATACGATTTTCTTTTTTCTTTTCAAAATGTTTCAAGTTTTTACAATTAACAAAATGTAAAAGTAACAAAAAAGAAGAAATATCTACTTTTCTTAAATGTATTTAAATTGAAATTTTTCGTCTACGAAAAACATTTATTTACAAGTTGGGTTAATTAATTATTTAACATATTTTCATTTTTTTTTTATTAAATATTATAAAAATATATTGTTATGGGATTGATTTTAAAATAATTCAAAACATTTATGATATGACTATATTTACAACATTTTGTTTTAAATAGGTAATAATATAATTTTTGTTTGTTTGTTTGTTTTTAAGGATTGCACATATCACATAAAATATGGTTTTATTTTTTTTTTTTTGTTTTTACTTATTCGTAGTCAACATGGATAACTGGATAAAAAATAAATATCAGCTATTTAAAAGAATTGACATTTTGCGTTTTTCAATATATAGCTTCTCTGTTAACACAGAGTATTACTATGCTGGGAAATTCAAAAGTGCATTTTGTAGTTGCTGTGAATTTAAGTGCATTGACTAAAAATTATTCAAGTGTGTTGGTGCTCAAAAGTTTTTTCATTTCCAAACACTTAATTAAATATTATTTAAAAAAATCACGATCACATATTATATCACTGATTTTTTTAATTTTGCAACCCGGTTGAGTTTGATTTTTTAATTTATATATTTATTTAGATTTTGAGGTGATTGCTGCCGCTGTTGCTGGTGGAATATCATTTTCCATTTTTAGGTGCAGCGATGTTGGATCATATTGACCAGCCAAATAGAATGTATCATTATTATCATACACAGAACCATATTGCTTTGGATCTGGTCCATATTTCTTTGTATAAACATTTAGCGGAAGTACCTTACATTTATGTGAAATTGTTTGTACATCATTTTCATCTTCGTGTGGTGATTCAAAAAGAGCACCCTGATAATTTTTGAGCAATAGGTAAAAAAAAATATATGAGAAACTTGAGATAAAATGTGTTTTAGTTTAGAAATGAAAATTTTCTCACCGGATATAATAGGTCTGGACATCCAGTTGTTTCTTCTGGGTGATAATACCATTTAACTTTAACCACACGATTATTTGAAGTTGTCTCCCATAAGGATTCAATTCGTCCAATATATGGACGATCTGGTCGTCCAGTTGACAAAAATACAGCGCTGTCGCCGACCTAAAAACAAATGTAATAAGTACATAATTAGATAATATTTATTTTTATTTTTATTTTCACTTACGGTAATTGTTTCTTTTCCACGTTGAATGGTTTTAAAGAATTGCTTTTTATTTCGTCCTCCTTTACCACTATTTCGCTTATAACCTTTACCAGACCATGCCCATAGCTGGCGTGCTGGTAAAAATGCAGCAATTTTACTGTGATTTTCTGTAGTGGCTTGGCGATCTTTTGATTTTTTTCCCGGATTCTATATCAATGAAAAGAATAATAAATTATTAGAAAACTTTCGGAATCGTTTTCATTTATAATAAAAATGATGGATTAATCATACATAACAAGATCCAGAACTGTCTTCCGTTATTGAAGATGCAATTTCTTCCTCGGTCATAGTTTCTTCCTTAACAGATGGATTGAAGACATCATCGTTTCCGATGAGGCCTTCATTCTTAACTTTGGCCTTTTGTCCAAAATTATTTTCATCATCAGGAGTAGCATCGTTCGGCTCCAAACTCTCTTCATCTTTATCCGGATTTTGTACTAAGGAGTCCTCATCGTCATCATCATCATCGTCTTCTTCACCATTACTTTCTTTCTTTAATAATGAATTAGTTGGCGATTGTGTTGCAGCATCCGTATCCCGATTATGATGCTTTTTATGCTTCCTTCGTTTTTTATGTTTACGATGTTTGCATAAATCATCACCGCATTTATGCTTATGTTTATGACGTTTATTGTCTGGATCGTCAGTTGAAGAGTGTTGAGATAGTTGTCTTAATTTATCTTTTCGCAATTTTTTTAGACGACGTCGTTCCCTTAATAAATTCAAGAGATAAAAACAAATATTTTTTTAAAAATAATCAATCAATGGAGTATTTTTTGACTTTTGCTTACTTATATGCTTCTTTTTCTTCTATGGTTTGAGGTTGTGGTTTAACTTCGTGATGGAAACTAAAGCAGTTTTCACTTGTTGATGGCTCGATTACAGCGAATGAATCAGTATGTGATGAACCATCTGCAGCATGACTTTGACTTGTTCTCTGTTTTCGCTTTCCAAGCGTAAGTAATGGGTTGGGGTCATATTCTGTTAATAATTAAATTTTTGTATAATTCTTAGTATTCTAAAATTTCATCTTTATTTCAAATTTAACATAAGTCATACGTACATTATAACTGTATTATTTGTTTTTGTGTTAAATTTTAATTAATATATTACTTACCCACAATAGGATAATCACTTAATAGAAAGCGTATATCCTCAATGGCTATACGTCCACTATCGCCATCATCAAATTCGACTATAATAAATTTGGAATCATGTTCATAATCAGGTGAATTAGAACTAGCTGCCGTTCCAGGATAGAGGCAACGATACTGTTGACTCCAATATGCACATAATCGTGTGCTCGGTGGTATTTCATCCACAGAAATGGGAGCCACTTCCAAAATCTACAAATTTAAAATGTAAATAAATATCGTATATTATATATTTGAAATTGGTATAAATTTAATAAACATTAAAAATATTACAGCGTCACGTAAAATTTCCTCCCTTGACATAATATGTGGTCGATTACCACGTTCTCCATCAAGTGTAACCGCATAAACATCTGGTGGTTGAATTGCACTCAATGCACCAGCATAAAATAAGCCACCCATTGCAGTAAGTACACGTTGTTTGGTTTTATTGACCAAATTATCTAAATGTTCTCCGGTCAAAGTACATTTGCCATCTATACGTCGCTTACGCTCACGCATTTCGGATGATCTGCGATGATGCTTCCGTTCTTTACTGCTTTTGGCCTTCTTATGATGCTTCGATGACAATGACGATGATGTAGAATGCTTTGATGATTTATGATTTTTACTGAACGCAGCTTCATCACCAGCAATGTTTTGTTGTTTACTTAAACCAGAAGCATTGTCATCGGTTGCAGTATTGCAGAAAAGATTTAATTCTTGTTGTGATGAGTTATCATCATTATCAAAAGATTCTTGTTTTATAATAGCAGCCCGTCTCAAAGTGGCTGATATATCAGAATTAATGCTAGCTTCATCGGTTGTTGAAAAACTTCCGTCAAATTTTGTGTCATTTAAACGTTTTTTCGAGGCGAAAATGTAACCAACTAAGCTTTTAGTTTTCTTCGCTGCCAAATCTGCATCAAGTTGTTGGCTTTTGGAATCAGTAATTGTTTTACGTTTGGATGATGTGGATGAACATGACTCTGTATCGCTTACAATTTTGGTTGTTGTCGCATAATCAGTTCCATTACCTTGATTACAGTCTATTGAAGATGTTGACAAAACCGATGGTGAAAATGTTGGTAAAGAGGTTGTTAGTTTTGATGATGAACATGAACTCTTTGACGATGATGGTGTTGATTCACGTTGCAGTCGGATTTCTTTGTTATTCATTGCATCTAATTTTCGTTTTTTATCTTGTACCTCACGAGCAATTTCAGCTAATCGATTACGCATATCGGATTTCATGGCACTATAAACTTCTTCGGGTGTTGGCCAATTATCACGACAACTGCAATTATCATCTACAGATGATGATTTACGACAGTCACATTTCGAATATTTTGCTTTAACACGATCGAATGTATCTTTTAAATCTTTTTCCATCATACCATCGGGAATAATTTCTTTTCCATTTTCAATCTCTACATCTGTAGCACCCAAGTGGCTATTATTATGCTTTTTCTTTTCTTTGCGATCTTTCTTTTTTGATTTTTTGCTTGAATGTTTATCTTTATGCTTCTTAATACGTTTTGATTCGCTACCTTCTGAAGATGATGACCTTTTACGAGCAGACTGTTGACCAACTTCTTCTTGAAATCGTTGCTCAGCTAATGCGCATAATAAATTCAAACCACCCAAATGTTCGTCTGGATTGACATAATCTTGTTGCTGTAGAGACGATTTATTTTGAATATCTAATTGAGTCACATTTTCATCACCAGAAACTTGAGTCTCAACATGATTGCTGGGTCTACGATATGTGGGGGGTTCATATATAGGATTCGACATTTCTCCATAATTGACATCAGCCGCTTTATCAATTGGTTCTTGCTTAATAAATGTTTTCTTTTCAAATGCTTCAATACTGTTCGATAGAAGCTCTAATCCGCTTAAATCTGGTGATGAGGAGGCCCCTGTCTCAGTAATAATCAAAAGTTTTGCTTCGTCTAGCTGCTGTGTTTCCTGAGTATGTTCTTCATCATGTTGAACGATGCTATTGATTGACAAATCCGTTGGTTGTTGTTCATATTGTGGACTCAAATTTCCAACTTCTGGAGGATTATTTCTGTTATCATTATCTAAATTTACATTGTGTTCCTCACAATGCTCGTCTTCAAGCATATTCGTTGATGTTACAGTTGTTTCAAAACAATGTTCCACTGATTTACCAGTCAAATTGCTGATGCTTGTTGCGGTGGTATTATTGCTAGAACTGTTAATCATATTGTCATGATGATAATTATGGTACATAAGTTGATGGCTATGAGCAGGTGGTGGAATTGGCGATGATAATTCTGAACTGATTTCAGAAATGTTTGTTATATTATGGCAGAAATCTGAATATGATGTTGATGTTGGCACAGCAATATTTAATTCATTTGTTATAGATGAATGATGATTAATTATAACATTGGAAGAAAATGCAGAATCTTCAGCGCCCGTCGTATTATCATCTTCACTCATTATTGGTGTATCAGTTTGAATTGTTGCATCTTGAACTATAAAAAAGAAATAAGTGATTAGATTTTTCTCCTTTGATTAAAAAATTTATCAACTTACCTTCAGGTATGTTACTGACTCCTGATGAATCCAAATTATCATCATTTTGAGAGAATGATTCAGATGGTGGTGTCAAACATGACATTGTAGAAACTGTGACTTCTGGTGCGGGTGACAAAATTTGTGAATGTTGTTGTAATGATCGACAATCCATAACGCTCATTAATCCGCCAGAAGTGGAATTATTACTAGTGTTACTTAACGATGACATAGATGATGTGTGTGGAGCGATTTGTATTAGATTTCCGTGTAATCCATGGGTTTGATAGTAACTTAATTGGGCAGCTATTTCTGGCGACATATCATTTGTTTGTACAGCTGTTGTTATTGTTGCCGTTTGAATGGCTGTTGACTTCGGTTCATAGGATTGATGATGATGTTGATGATGTTGATGATGATTCATTGATGTAATTGATCCACAATTACCCGTTGACGCGGAACTGCTACAATCTTCAATTTTAATTAGTGTTGGTGCCGATTGAATGGGCAATGGAATTGTAGAACCGCTATGATTTGTTTTTCGTTTATTATCAGACGTTAAGGCTACTAAACGTGTACTGTGTGTTTGAGTGTGCTGCAGAAATTTATAATAAATTTTAATACTTCTATATTGAAATCTTTTTTAAGTCTATAAGAAAATTATTCATACTTGATGTAATGTTGTACTTGCAGTCAAATAATCAGATGAACCGAGGAGCAATGGTGCCAATGGCGGCGGTTGCATTTGTTGTGTTAACGGTGGCATTAGTAAATGTGGTGCTGCCTGTAATGCTGATTGATGAGGTTGAGAATACGATGGCCATACAACAGTTTGTTGAAATGGTTCTGATGGATAAGAGATAAACAATTTGTCTAAAAATGTAGTGTAGTGGACAGTTTGATAGTAGAATGGTAGTGTGCAACAATTATGTATGCGCGCACGCGCAGAACAGCATAGTAACAGAAAACAAAGGAACAAAAATAAAAATGGTTTGTAAGTAATTATTCTTTTTATTCAGAAAAAAAAGCACGCAAAAATTAATGATATAAAAAAACTAATTTTACAAATTTAAAAAAAAAAATAATAATATTAATTTTGAAATAAACAATCTAGAAATATTTAAAAAAAAAGCAGTTTGAAAAATTTAAAATAAGCAAATTTCGTGTAGAATATTAAATGAATTTGTGTGTGCGGGTATGATTTGTTTTTTTTTTTTACTATTTGTAAGTCGCATACCGATTGTTGTTGCTGTTGGTAAAAATAAGAATTGTCCGCTGCTTGGATCACGAACTATTTGAAAACCAACAGGTGGCATTGGCATTGGTAACATCGATTCAACTGGAACTGTTGCTAAAAACATTTTATAAAAAGAAGATTAATTTAAAAATGAAATTTGGTATATTTTTGTATAGGTCAGCCTCCTGTTTAAAGCAGTCAAACAAATCGCCATTCAATCAATGTTGAATGCGATAATGTAATATACAAACAGATTAATGTTGTTACCAAAATTTTCAGTTATTTTTAATAAAATGATAGCATCTTAATTTCGATTATTAGATTTTGAAAATAAGCTATTGTGGTCCTAAAAATGTATGTGATTCAACCTATTTTTTATTAGTCCAATATTCATGAAAATAGTTTTGAAACATTTTTGTTATATTTAAAGCTAAAATTTTATTATCTGACTTGCGTCTTCACTCGTTAATTAAGAATATGAATTTTTGATTAAGCATGAAACTTTATGTGATCCACCACTGCTTCCATAACCCTAAGATTAGTTTGTCTATAGTTTGAGGAGTTTTCTTTAGCTTAAGGATCATATTTTCTTCTTTTTTTTTTGTAATTCATATATAAGTACTCAATATATGATAATTTTTATTTCTTAGGCAAGTCTCTGCTTGTCATTCTTACACATTTCTGTTAAAATTTAAATAAGAATAATGAATTAAAACAAAAGTGATATATTAATTAGAAACTGCAACTGCATCAGCAGTTCGTTAACATGATATTGTTATTATTATTGTTCGTTTTTAATTCATACAATATTTATGTTAGCCAACTAACATAAATGTAGGCATATTTTCTGTTTTTTTCAATGTTTCAATGTGATTGGTTAACATATATTCATTTATCCATTTATTGGTTGAGCGAAAATATAGAAGGCGTGTGTTTCAATTGTAAAGTTAACGCCCATACAAAACTAATTTAATACATTTTAGAATGATGTTATGTTAATCAAATGTTGGCGTGCGAAAACAAAAAACAGAAATTTAAAAAAAAAAACATAATAATTTTTTTTTAAAAAATGTTAATTTTGTGGAAAAGCGATGATTGGTTTATATTTTTGAATTTCTAGTTTTAATTTATTATAATTATTATTTAAAATTATGTTTTCGATGTGAATATTATAGACATCAATTCACAAGTTACTAGTAATAAGCGGGACTATGAATCCATCCATGAATATAAATGATAATTACTCAGACAATTAAAGCCAGATAGATGATAATGGAGGCAGGTAGTAAACTATAAAAACTAATGTCTATTACAATAAATTTATTTATCAACCTCCATAAAATGAAAATAATATTATTGTTGTGCTTGAAATTCACATAAACTGAAGTGGGATTTTAGAATTGTTTTTGGTTGTAAAAATGATTGCGTGGCAGGAAATTAATGGTGAATGAATTTCATATTGTGGGTTTTATTTAAAAACTTATTTGTTTGATATCTACGTTTTTTAATAGACTTTTTCATTCTATTTTGTAATTCAATATTATCGATTCATTATTTGAATGCATTAATAAGTTTTCACGTAAATAATGAACTACTATATTTAAATGTTATCTTCTGATGTTTAAAAGATCATTACTGATAAGAATAGATCAAAAATTTCACATATCGCCAAAAAGAAACTGAAGTCGAATTATTTTAAATTGAATGAGCGTTGTGATCTTTAAAGTAGATTTAACAGTGAAACAAAGATGAAAGAAGAAAGTTCAAAGACTAAGAACACAGATCTTTTCCGATACCATAGTCAAATTTAATTGGACAGAAAATTCCCTGAAAATCATCTTTGCTTACAAAAAAAAACTTCCAATCAATTTAACAATTAAAATCACAATATCATTGTCTGAACTTATTTAGGCCGTTCAGTTTATAAAATACATAACTATTTAATAAAACCCCATGAAGAAATATTATTATTTTTTATTATTTCGTATAAAAACTTTCAAAATTTCTTATATTATAAATAATAATCAAAAATCGTTATTAATTTATTGCGGTTACCCAAAAAAACAGAATAAAAGAATTAAATAAACCAATGCAATACACCCCTCCCTGAAATCAAAAGCGTGTGCATGACGTTTGTGCATAAAAATTAAACGAAAAAAGCAGATTCGATCAGTTTTAACAGCTGATTTTGAGAATTAATTGATTTTGACAACGATTTTGATAACAAAAAAAAAATTAAAATATTTTTCTAACAATTTTTTTATCTAGAGCGTTCTTGTTATTAAAACAACTTAAATCATTAAAGAATTTGTAAGTATTTGTTTTTAATAATTTATTAATAAGACTATAAATACCTTTAAATGGAGTGAACACTGAATAGAGACAGTGAATTAGTTAGAAACTTATCTCTCAATTTCACCGTAATTGACTTTCCCTATTCGCAACAATTCACAGTATTGTATGTATTATAATTTATTATTCTTTATATAGTTTTAAGATGGCACAAGCAACACAATATGAAACAGACCTTATAGATGAAATACAAAGGTGAAGATATTGCAACTTCTGTCAAAATCATTGTGGATTTTCGTAATATGTATAGCAATGCGGCAAACTATAAACAAAATTATAACGTATCTCTACGTATGTCTACGAGATCTTCATGATGCTAAGCAATATAGACAATGTTCAAACATTAAATGAAAAATATCCAAATCTTGCTCGCTTAAAATTGCAACATGCCTTTGCTGGCATGGTAGCTTGGGCTAGAGCAATGAGTGAAAATAATAACTTGAATTGAAATTTTGATTTATTTTTTGTAATAATACTATCATGTTATCATCACGTTAATTATTGTTACATTTAGCGTTAATAAAACTAAAGCGTTAGCTATTTAATAAAACTCCATGAAAAAATATTATTACTTTTTATTATTTCGAATAAAAACTTTCAAAATTTCTCATATTATAAATAATAATCAAAAATCGTTATTATGTTATTGCGGCTACCCAAAAAAAAAAAAAAGAATTAAATAAATCTCTGCTTAACCGCAATTCTTTGAGTTGCTTCAGGCTAATATATATAATTTGACAAGGTAATTTTATTGCTCGCGTGTGATATCAATTGATTGGCTATTCGATATTATTATGTAAGTGATTGGTTTGTTGTGTTTGTATTTGGATTTTGATAAAGAAAAAAAAAACAACAAGAAATACTATGTACCTAAACCAATATATAAAAGGCCATATTGACTGAAAACTGTAAATTGACTCAGCTGCAGAATGTAAATAAAATGAATTTTAAACCGCTGAATATGAGAACTACATATTGTACCTTTACGAAAATAACTAAATATTATTTTCATTTGAAATAATTTTTTTTTTTTTTTTTGTTCTGGATAAACAATTTTTGCTTCTATTTGAATAATAATAATCTTAATTTATTCAAGATTTAGCGCAAAAAAAAATAATTATAATATGAGCCACAGCATGTGATCAAACGAAATAAAAAATAAAAAGAAAAAGAAATGAATAAATCGGAATATGTAATTAATTTTAACGTCCTTCTCACACCCAACATAAATTTGAAACGAATCAAAATCGACCATAAAAATATAAGTAGTTATAATAAAGAAAAAAAAAAAAAAATTATTCGGAAAAAACATGTTATATTCATTTTCTTTATGCGACAATATTTATGACTTATTTCTTTTTATTTGTTGATCATGATGTACATGCTGATGATGTAATATTATTGAGTTGTGAATATAGGACTCGAATTATATTCACAACACGCACAGCGGAATAAATGCAACATCAACAAATTGGCATGGGTCATCCATTGTGTTACAGATAGTAACTCGTTCAAATTGTCTTTGTTTGTCGTATTGTATTGTGATGAGATGAGTATAATAAAAATGATGAATAAAAATAATATATCGTGATCTTATATGTTATGACTTTATACAGTGAAACCTCTGTAATCAAACCAATTCAATTCAATTGGCTCCAATGCACTTTCATTTTTATTATCAGCTCTGTATAACTAATTACCATCAAACGGATGCAGATTATTGAGATTTCACTGTAAAATTATTTGATATTTATAACGCAAGCGATGACGATGAACTTGAGCATGGTCATGCCATATATCAATGATTAAATTGTGATTATATATCAAAAGCATGCAACATTTAAATTAAATTTATGCATTCAAATTTAAAGCAAATTCGAAACAATATCAATAAAAACACTATGAAGTTAAGTTTACTAATATTTTTCTGAATAGGAAATAAATTTAAAAAACCTCTTTCTATATTTAGCAAAACCGATAAAAATTAAATCCACTCACGTTTCATAATTAATTTAAAATAAACGAAAAAAAATAATCCATTGTTTACTTACTTGGATATTGCCATAATGTAGGCGGAGTTCTAACTGCATTTTGAACTGCATTTACACCCATTGTAACGGCAGCCGCATCTGAAGAAAAAGGAATCATGGTTGAATTCGTTCCTGTGAAGAACATATTTTGACTGAATGCCGATGTTGCGCCTCCTTTAATTGTATAATTTTCGTTGGTGTTGTTGTTGTTATTGTTGGTTTGAGATGTGTGTTGGGTTTGATTGCAGTGCGTAAATATTTATGTATGAGGCCGTGTATGGTGTGTTGTGTAGGTTTTATTTTATGTATGAGGAAGATATAGAGATATGGTTTTTTTTTTCATTTTAATAAAATTAATGATGAATTTTTTTTAAGTTTAAAATAATAATAAATTATAAAATAATATAAAATTGATATGAGCACGTGAGGTAACCAACTTAAGTAACTAAGAAAAAAAGAAAAATGAAGGAATAAAGAAGGATAAATGATGATGCGTGGAATATAAAATTTGAAGGGAATTTAAAAAGTCATTTACGAATTTTTTTTGTGGCATGCAATGTGTACAAACTCAAATAGAAAACAAGTTTGTGAACAATTATAATTGGGAAGAGTGTTTCAAACTGATCAAGTGATAATAAATAACGAAGATATCTTTGTGTTGTGATCTTTGCGCATGGAGACATGTCGGTGGTTAGCATACAGTTTGTATTTTGATAAAACATTTTAAATTATACACTTAGTCTTAGAAAATAATAAATTTTCCATAGTGATTTTTTTTTTAATTATACCTTGTGATGGTATGACATTCATACCATACCAAAGATTATATACAGATATACCATACTTATATCATAATTTTAAATCATAGAATCTTTATACCCTTTGATTGGATTATATTCATACCATATTAAGGTATATTTTGGCCGACACTATCATTATAACTAGTAAATATTCAAATATATTTATACCACATTAAGGCATAATTATGATATAATACGGATGGATATTTATATACCATCACAGGGTATGGTGTTTTTTTTTCACTAGAATTTTAATATATTCTATTTATTTATTTATATATTTTTATGTATATTTTGAACCATGTAAATTTTTATTATAACTCTCATTATCAAGCTTAAATGAACTATTGAAAGTGTTTTGTAAGTTACTTCCCATTTTTAAAAGCAATTAAACAATATCCGTAGGTATCTCTATGTGGTTACATTGGAATGGTATTAATCTTATGATTTTCTTTCGGTACCAAATTACGTATCGTTGAAAATAATCAATTTCCATTCGTATATACTTTTTTTTTCTTTCTTGAATATTTTTTATAACAATAATAAGGGCCATTTTATCAATCATGGTTTAAACTTGACAGTTCGCATATATAAAAAATGATAAACTCAGTTTAAACCACCAATATCGACAGTTTAAACTCAGTTTAAAGTTAAATCACGATTGATAAAATGACCCTAAATCGTCAAGACGTGTGTTTTACATAGTAAATATATAAACATATATAATGCGTTAATAGAATACATATTATTAAACTAGTCCTCCTGCTTCACTTTAACTTTATTGTATAACACATCATTTTCATATGTTCATAGTTTATTTCTTATGTTTGTTTTGAACATACATATGTTTTGTCTTAATCTGAAAAACTGAATCAAATGCAATCTGAAATTATTATCATAGCTTTTTTCCGTTTTATTATTGTTAGATCTATATAAAGTATTCTGAACGTCACAATACATTTTTGTTTGATTTATTTTGATTTCTAATAAAGACCGCTAATATTCCACTCAAATAAAAAAAAAAAAAAAACAAGTTAGGTAGGTCAATTAATTGTGAATAATCTTGATTGAAAATCTAACGTAGACGAAACAGCAGAATAAAAAGTACAAAAAAAAAACTAAATTAACGTTTATACGTACAAAAAATCATTATTAATACTTGCGTCATAAATTAATATTAAAATAAGCTCAATTAAATCTACGTTGCGTTAGTTTAGTATTTCGTGCATTGAGTTTTGTTTATTAAGTGTATTTAAAAATGAAGAAGAAAATTTAATTTCAATAATAATGAGAAAATAGGTTGGTTAGGGTACGGTGAGGAGTGTATAATTAAAATACGAAACATGCTTTATAATTTATATGTGCGAGCGCGCAAAAATCATTCTCGAATAGAAGGTATTAGTGGTTGTGTGTGTGTTTGAAGTTTAAACATGCTTATATGACAAGGTAAGTAGTTTTTCAGTACCTGTAAGTACATTGTAATTTTACAGTTCATGGTAAAAGGTACTTAAGAAACATATTCGTAATATATTTAATATTAATAATGATGATTTTCATATTTATTTTTTTATTTTCTTGCCTGTGTTATAAGTAACTTGTAAGCATATATGTTCACGCTTTTGCCTTTTGGAAGGAAAGCGTAAAAATCGCGAAAAAAAACCACGATTATGTTCTTTTTATCAAAACGTATACCAAAACCGATATTAACCGATATAAAAAAATTTTGGAAATCAAGGTTGGGTAATTTTTTAAAACATAAAAGAGATGATAAACAAAAAAAAAGATTCTATTTTGTCCAAAATCGACAGAGGGTAATTTTTTTTCTAAAGTGTTTTATGTTACACAACCATAACCATTCCATCCCTACGTGGCATATATGCTTGTAGAATATAGATATTTAGATAATTAATTATATTTAATTATACGATTGATGATACGACACCAGTTATATGAATTAATTTTTTTTTGGGTTCTTGCCAATCGACTCAAGTTTATGGTCAATCTCAGTTTGATTTTTGCCAAAAAACGATTTTTCCTTTATGATGATTCGAATTTAAATCATTTATGTATCCATGTAGAAAAATCAAATTTAAGTTTTAGAATATTAATTAGATATTGGATTAGCAGAGGACTGTCTTTAGTTTAGTTAAAAAAACGCCTTAATTTCGTTAGACACACTGAGAAAATCCAAGCGTAATGATATAGAATATTCAATGGATTCGAAAATCAACAAATCAAAAAGTCTTTTCCGATTTCCAGCATTGCAATCCAACTCTGATTGTAAATATAGCCGGTGCATGGTATAAGCTGAAAATTATTTGAGATCTCTGTATTGTTATACATTTTTGCATATTACATTCTAAGCTACTTTCTTCATTTAGCTTTGAAAGCTTCCCAAATAAAAACAATATAAGTATCCTAATTCACTTCAGTTCAATCCGAAAAACTTTTAGTAACAAAAAAAAAAAAAACTGTACCAAACAGGTAATTTGTGCACATTTGTGATTACAAATCATTACGCCTATTTATCGTCTACAATATAAACGACATCTAACTTATAATTATCGTTCAGCCACTACGCTTTAAAGGTTGTGTATATAATTATAAGAGTATATCTTAATTGTACTTATCTGCTCTTGCTCTCAATTATTTCAATTTACAGAAAAACATTAATATATTTAATTATTCATGGCACTAATGCTAAAACTACTCTAAAGAAATATAATAATAGTTTGTTTTTATTATTATTACTTTATCATCAAACTAAAACTACGATTCTCATTTTTATTTTTATTCTATTCCATTACTATTCTATTTTATTATAAAATATAATTGCAATAATAAATTAAGAAAAAATGTAGGTAAGCTGAAATGTAAGTATCTTTTTTTTTTTTGTAATGCATGAAAAAACACAAATAAATTACATTCGAAATTGATGATATTATTGCGCTCTCTCTAATAATATCTATCTAAGTATCTATTTTTATTTATATGGCAACAGAAACATACAGAGCGAATACATTATACATACATAACATATAACTATAAATATTACTGGTAACAACAATCAACAATCAACATTAAAATATTGATAAATTAATTTCATATTATTATTTAATTATTATTAGATAAATAGAAAAATATTTACACAATAAAAAATGTAATTGAAAAAATAAAGAGAGAAAGAAATTTTGTGTTTGCTATTCTCTGTTTTCTTTTTTTTTTCTTTTTTCTTTCATGTTTAAATAGTTACAAAATGCAATAATAATATGTAATAATAATAATAGTAATATAAATTTTAAATGCTAAATTATGATGTTATGTTTATGCGTGTGTACAATTTGTACAATATGCAATCCAATGTAGAGAAATTAAATTTATACAAAAAAAAAAAAAAATGTGAATTGATGATTTAATGAATCCAGGAGAATAATGATAAATAATTATTTTAGTTTATAGATAATTTATTATTTGTTTGTCAAAGAAAAAAAAAAAATATATAATAATATGGAAAGTGATTTAATGATACATAATTTTATAGCTGCAAACATGAGAGCTGATTTTTTAATAAATAAATTTTATATTTATGTAATATCATTTAATTGTCGTTAATTGATCAAAATTAGTACACATATTTAAAGAGTTAACCAATTAATTGATTGTTTTTGATAATGAACAAACCATCAATGGAAAGTTTTTCATGGTAAATAATTGTTGTCAACAGACACAGAATTTGTGATTAGTTTTAAGAAAATATTAATCAATCATACCGCACAAGTCAATGGACGAAATGATACAAAACAATGTCTGGTGAATGAATTGATAAGAGTTTATTTTGAAAGCTCTATTACTACTTTCAAATACTTAATGTTTCTTAGAAAGTCCATTTCGTTTCCATTTTCTGGCATAAAAATATCTAAGCGCGAAATGGTAGTAAAATGGATTTTGCAAGAGGCATCAAATATTTGGAAGCCGCAACATTTGTTCTACGTAGGACGGTAAATTTAAAACAAACAATTTACTAACTTTCTTTTTCCAAATAAACTGAATCAGTTGATATCCTAGGCGGTTTCATGTTTCATTTCACGAATTCTGAGATTGTTCAACCGAAGTTAACGCAATGAAATTGTATGTATATTAAGACTAGAATCAAATTAAACAACAACAGTCAGGGTTGATATTAAAAAAGTCAATTGTATAAAAGTCCATGACTTTTTTTAAAAAAGTCGACTTGACTTTTTTGATAAAAGTCACGACTTTTTTGACTTATTTGACTTTTTTTAATTACTCCCGATTTTTTTGCTTGATAACGTTAAAAAAATGTTAAAAACAATATTTTATTAATAAAAAATAACAAAATAAATGCGGACAG
>JAABKK020000957.1:0-30265 GCA_011634745.2 Catotricha subobsoleta
TATCATACAAAATATTGCTTAAACTGAGTTTAACTTAAACGCCCGATGTTGGCCGTTTAAAGTTAAACTCAGTTTAAGTTAAACCGTGATTGATAAAATGGCCCTAAATGATATGTTCTATTCAAGGAAACTTTCATAAATTGTAATTAGGCTTTGAGTGATAGATTCTGTTAGTTAAGCACATTTAAAAATATACTTATTATGTTTTGCGTTAGATTGATAGCAATAATATTCGCAAGAAATTAAAGCAGAGAAAAAAAATATATAAAATGAAACTTTTTGAAGAGAACATACATACATTACATATTTTATGTAGTTTGACGTATTATAAAATAAATATTGATGTTTAAATGCCATAAAATGTAAATTGAACTCTTTAATAAAGCCTGCAACAACTGCGATATAAGCATATTTAGGTATATCAATATTGTTGGTAAATTTGAATACATATTAGATAATATCTGTTCGTTTACCATGGGAACATCTTATGCTGTAAATATTTTATAATATAATATGGCAGAGCCCAGAATTTGTGCACATAAGCTCAAGGATTTTCTTGTTCGATATAAAATGTCATTTTGTGAATTTTCTTAGGTTTATACAAGTCTGCTGGGTCGTACGCACTAAGCTTGCCAATATGAATGACAAATATTCCATTTTGCAATAATATCATGAAAAAAGAAAAAAACGTTAGCTTATATCAAAAAAAAAATATTTTTTCTGCAAATGTTTACACTATTTTTAATTACTATTTCAAATGAATTCAAAATGTATGTATTTTCAATTGGTAATAGTGTGTTTTTTTTTTAAATTTTTTTCTTTGTTTTAGTTCACGTATACCAAACATATCTTTTTATTAATCTTATTAGCAATTAAATTAAAAATATGCAAAGGATCGGAGGGGGGAAGAAGTGAAGGTTATATACAGATATGTAAATATATATATAAATATATATTTTTATTGCAAAACATTTTATTTAAGGATTTTTATAAGTTTTTGTGTGATTTTAAAGTTTTTTCTATAGTAAAAATGTGTGCACATTTAATAAAATTAAGAATATAGAATATTAATATATCAAACATAAATACAATAAATCTTGTTGGGTTGTCATCAACTCATACTTGATATTTGAGTATAAAGATCTACAGCTAATTCCATTTATTATTATTATTATTATTATTATTATTATTATTATTATTATTATTATTATTATTATTATTCGGTATATATATTCTCTTTTAGGCAAACCGTAAGCGTGAGATATACCATCCAACAGCGAATATTGCAAGTAAACCGAGTCGCAATAGTAAAACAGATTATAAAAGACCTCTAAAATTTATGAATATGAATGCTGTGGGAGTAACAAATAAAAAACATTGGTTTTGTTGTATTTATTTAAATCTTTGTACGCTAAATATCTCTGTTTCCGGAACTGTTTAAGTAGCTACAGAATTAAAAAAAAAAATAATAAAGATACAAAAAAGAAGGAAAAAAAAGGTACGCTGTGTTGATTGTTCACAGTATACCGAACCACAATACCAATTCGTATGACAACTATTAATTGCATCTATTCTATGCAATGGTCGACGAGTGTGCGCGCGCGCTTTTTCTCTATATTTAAATTTATGTACCTTCGTACTTAAGTAAATGTAAATACTTATAATTTTATATTATTTTGTTGAATGGTAAACTTAATTATTCAACAAAATACATTTTTAATTATATTGTTGTGTGGATAAAAGCAGTTTTAACAACAACAAGAAAACATTTATTAGTTTAAAACCTATTAATAATATTTTAAAACATTTACTATTTTGATAGAAGCACAGAAAAGAAAGATTTAAAAAAAAAAATCAGCAATAAATGTTAAACGCGCGTATAACTTAAATAGGCGCCGCCGTCGCGACCGCCAAAGAAAATTTTCTTTCTTTGTTGATTTCTACTTTTTTCTATACAATCAGTTACATTTTTTTTTCTATTTTTTATTCAACAATTTTTTAGATATCTTGTTGATTATATTTTTGCTATGGTTTGTGTTCTTACAGATACGCTTTCAACATCAGTAACCATACATAAATATATCATCAAGCATTTAGATATTATTACTATTAGATATTATTATGTTGAGGTATTTGCATTTTAATATGAAATGCCGATTATGTTTTCCACATAAAAGGCACAACGTATTCAGTGAATTAAGAACGCCGCAGAGTACTTAGCTATACTAACAGTAGTACATATATATTTGTAGCAAATATATAAGAAGAAAAGCAATCGCGGGTGAATTGATGTGTGGACTGCACAACCAGCTTATATATTATACATATATATGTTTTTTGGTTATACCTTCATTCAACATAATTATTCGATTTGTTTAGTAAATTATTAAACGTACCATTTAATAACAATGGACACTTTTTAACTATTTCAAATTAAAAATGGATATTCAAAAATAAAAAATAAATGGCATTAATAGTTATCGCAAGTTCTAACTATACAAAAATAAACTATTGGCTATCCTTATATTGTGTACTTATGTTCATAAGAACCATAGTTGGACAGCACTAGTAGCACTAGTAATTATTTATTTGTAATATAAAATGATAACATTAAAATAAATATACAGATTTTAATAGTGGTATTTTAGATGATTCAAACAAGAGATAAGTAATTTCATTATTTTGTCGTTAGTTTGTTTTCAATTTAATTTATTAAATGAAATGGAAAATCGAAATACAATATAATTAATTTTTAATTGATTAAGCGGTAAATATATTGTCTAGATTTTAATAGATAATAATTGTAAGATATGTCTTAGAACGGGACACTAGGTGAAATGATTCAAAATAGATTAAATCGATGATGATTTTTATTTTTTATTGAAGTTAATTTTGTCATGTTTTTGACTATAAAATATTGTTCTTTTACTTCATATAGTGTGGAGGGTTTTTTTTTTTTAATTTATTGAGATAGTATTACAGTTCATAATTTATTCTATATAATTACTTAGTCGAAAAGAGTAATGCTTGAAAAATCACGCAATTGATATTGTAAATAATAAATTGTAAAAGTTTATTAAATATTCAATATATGAAATAATGAAAATGAATAAACTACAACTCAATTATTTTATTAATATCATTAATTCTATTATGAGAACGAAGCGGCAAACTTAAGTTTTTAATCAAATAATCGAATATTAAAACGACTGCTACTATACGCATTTAATATGAATTAATGTACTTAATCACTGATAATCATCGCATGTGATTCCATTATAGAATACACTAAATAATTTATGCATTATAATGAACGATAGTAATGTTACGAAGATACGGTTAATAGGTATTACATATATATGTACACTCCAATTTGATTGCATATAAACCCATGATGGCTAATATAAAAATCATAGATGCGTATTTATTTTAGAAAAAAAAAAAAATCTATTTCACATTTAATTATAATTGATATAAAAATTACTTTTCTCATAAATTCGTAAATATGATTGTTCAAAAATAATCAATATGGAAAATAACAGCAGAATTATATTTTCTCAATTCCCAAATAAAAAGAAAAGATTTTCTCACCTGTATGAATGTATGTATGTTTTTTCATATCGGATTTTTGATGAAAACGTTTTCCACAGTATTGACAGGGATACGGTCGGGTGTCACTATGAATTAGCAAATGTGTTGATAAAGTACTTGACCTTTTGAATGTTTTACCACATTGTTTACACTGAAAAGAAATAAAAATACGGATTATATTTTAAAAAAAAGAAAAGAAAAGAAAAAAAGAATGATTTAAATATTTTTAATATTGAATCAGAATTGGAATATATATAAACTTCAATTATATTTTATTAAATCGTTTTATAAATAAATCTTTATTATGAAATGCGAAGACCATATTTTTTTTATAGAGCCCAAAATAAATATAGATTCAGTTTGAAAAGATTATGAGAAAATGCGGTTTGAATAAGAAAACAAAAACAACAACAACAATAGAGAAAAAAAACACGGTTGTTGTTTTTTTTTTCCTCTTTTGTTTGTACTTTTTTTTAGTTATATCCACCTGTATTTTATTATAGAGCAGGATTTTCTATTTATATATTTTCTCAATCGCCCAAGATTTAACGAAATATTTACATAAGAAATTTTATTTTGATTATTTTCATTTATAAGATATTAAATTGTTTAAAACATATTTTAAATCATCTAAAATAAATTCAAGAAAGTTTGGCTGGTGTATATTCCAACTATATTCTATATCTTCACAAAACATTTAATATTATATTGCATTGTATATTTGGATTGTATTTTACATAAAATAAACATATAAATAGTTGTCATAATTGCTGGTCACATAATGAAATGACAATAAATAAAATCTATATTAATTGCGTGATACAAATCGAATGGGAAAGAGAAATATATTCTAAAATGTAATTCATAAATATGACCGACAATAAAAAAAAAAAAAAAAAATATAACCACTCAAAATTTGTGTAGTTCATAGTTGATAATACCTACGCACAGTAGCTATAAAAGATAACCCTTTCGTGTTATTGAGAAATTAATTTTGACCGATTTTTGACATTAGATGATTGCAGCTATATGTATATTGAAAATATTGTTGAATTTATATTAATTGACGACGGTGTCATTTTATTTTGGATAAAATATTGTATGGATTATTACACGTCATTTTTTCGCCTTTTTAAAGTAATTATTTCATTATATCGTGTTTAGGGTTGATTTATTTATTTTTATTTATTTATTTCTTTCTTTGGTTATTCTAAATAGATGTTTAAGTCTTCATTTTATTATTATTTTCATATTAATTATATTGCGTAAATGTTCATACACAAGATATATTCAAATATATATAATAACGATAAAAAAAAAAAAAAATTGACCCCTTCGATTTCGTGTATAAAATACAAGCTGTTTTATAAACAATTATAACAATATAATATAATTTAGTTAAAATCGAAATATTGTATCACTTGAAATTAGAAAATAAATAAAAATGGAATATCAATCTAAAAAATTCCACGCGATCATCCGTAGATGTATTAGATATATAGTTTTTACCGTTTTGTTAACATTCGTTAGGTTTAAGTGATAATATACCTTTTTGGGTGAATATTAAACATTATGTCGTGTTAAAATTTATAAAGATGTCATCCATAAATTTAATTAAACAGAATTTTTTTTTTCGTTTTGTTTTATTTATATATTTATATATTTCTGTTTTAATGCTGTTCGATTTGTAATTAGATAAGGATGTACTTTTATTAGATTGAATGTTATAAATTGGATTATAATTTCTATTCGATTATACAAAAAAAAAAACAGAGTATTCTACATAAATTGAAGTTCTGTTTGAATTGTCAATTGAAAATATTTTACTTATTTAATAATAATCATTATAATTGTGATGTTATCACATCAGAAACGAAGGCTATTTCGTAATTTTATTTAAATTAAATGACACGCTATTTCGATATAGAAAAATATGTACAATAAGAAATTTATTCTTTGATAAATTTACATTTAGGCTTAAAATTTCAGATATGAATATACCCAATATATAATCTTAACATCACTCTGACTTTTTTCAAATATATTAAAAAAAAAAACTTTATATAGAATAATATAATATACATTAATTTTTATCAATTATTCAAGAAAATCATGAACATTGCTTCAAGTTTTATTTAAAACAGAAATTAATGGTTAGAGCATGTGAGTCAAATCCAGATGCATATTTGCCGAACTTGATCAAATCCAAATTTAGGGGACGTTAGTAATCGTACACCAGAAAACCAGTACAATATGCTACAATTTATTGATTAACTAATAACCCATCACATATTTAATTAAATAATTAGAAATCATTTAAATGAACTTCCTTAAAATGTAATTATAACAACAGTAGGTTTGGTTATTCAATATTGTGCTAAATTATTATTAAACTATAATATATATATTCGATTTTACGTAACGTTAGAGTGATTATATTATATTGTAACTCAATCGACAGCTCATAATGGCTCGCTTATAGCCCGAAGTAGATACATTTAGAAAATATACTGAATGGAGTACATAAGCGATCAAAATAAATGAATCAATTATCTAGTTAATTACATGTAATTGTAAAGGATCCTTGTAATCCCTGACAATGTAATACATATATTAAATTTGTACTCGTTAATTTCAAATATAATTAAAAAAAAAAAAAACAAACAAACAAACAAACAGCAACATAACAGTGGGTTCAAAAATCTTCTCTAAAAGTATTGCAACAGAAATCCGTCAGATTGAATATTTGGAAACACGCAAATAGACAAAGGAAAACGTGACAGTAAGACAATAATATCTAGCTAAACCTAAAAAAAAATGCCGCGATTCGACAAACTTTAATTGTTGGCCCACCCCAACAATGCAAAATAATGAACAAGAAAAACGAAAATCAACAATATTAAACCAGATCAGATTACCAAACGTTTAACACAGCATCATAACAAAATTAAAGATTTTAATGGAAAATATTCATAAAAAAAAACAACAAAAAACTGAAATAAAAACATCAAAATATATATCCACAAACACAATGAAATCTCATTAGTAATTCGTGTTAAGTATGGCTACTCATTTGTTAATGATAAAAATATAAGTTAAACTATGGATCTTTTGAACTATAATGAAAAGCAAAATATTTATATATATAAATTAGAAGAAAAAAGAAGCTCAAACTAATTTCCTACTTCCTAAACGCATTCATTTTAAATTCATACAAGTCAAATTTAAGCAACAGTACAAAATATATATATATATAGATATACCTATATGTACACGGTGACTTACCTAAGAATATAATCGAATCACCAACAATCTTGCTGTAACATTACAATAAAATAATAATACTTGAAACTCATATATACACATACAGACCGAGAGAGTATCTCTTATATTAAATATGACTGTGCGACTGTTTAACAACAAGTAGCAAAGTGTTTTCTTTCATTCATATTCATTCATTATTCATCAGAACTTATTTATTTGTATTTTTTTATTTTATTCATTTTCTTGAGATAAATTGACAAACAAACATTTAATATACTGCATCTTTTCATTAAATTTAAAAAAACGAAGAAGTTAAAAAAAATATATTTTTTATATACATGGAAATACTCATAAAGAGTACAAGAAATCATTTAAATCACAATAAAACTTATTTCAAGACAATTTTTTTATTTTTTTTTATTTTTTCATCTTATATTTATCATATTTATTTATTTATATTTTATGAATTTATTTTTTTGTTCGTTAAACGCGACATTATTGAATATTGAATAATAATGTCTCCGGGTTTCTTTATAAAAATTAATATTACAATTTTCTGAAGAGATCTTTTTATTATATTTTATGTGTATTAAGCAAGTAAATGTTAGACCCTGTGTGTAACTTTACTAGATGGATGTTTTTGTTATTTGGTAAGAGAAAAGATGTATGGTGACATCGTTTACCACTTGTTACAACATTACAATTTATTTCTTTTTCTAGTTTCTGTGCTTTTCTTTCCGTTTTTCCATTCACAGAAATAACGCGCATCGATAAAACGATATAGTTATCAATATAGTTGAAATATATAATATAGCAAATAAACCATATTTATTATAATGAGATGAGTGATTATGGTAAAGATATATAATATATCTATATATAGTTATTGTTATAGTTATAGTTATTGTATAAAAAAAAAATCATATTGTAATAGACGATAACCTAATACAAATTATGGTTTTTTTTTTATTCTTCTTTCTGCAGCTATTTGTTTATCTTAAAGTGAAGATAATAAGATATATAGATTGGTATTTGGTTGGATATTTATAAGTAAATAAGCATATTTATCATAGATGGAATGTTATATGTAGAAATAGTTTAGCATATAAGCGCTCCCCCACCGAAATATATTTGTAAATGATTAAGTAAGTATTTTACATCGTCGTACTTTTGTTAAACTATATGATAATGATATATTAGTATCTATTTGCATAATTAAATAACAATTGTTATTATTAAGATAATAAAAATTAAACGAAAAAAAAAATACCAACTGAAGAATGTCTAATGTCAAATATGAGTCCTCTTTATACTAAGCGGTTATATGTTTAATATTTAGAGATCATTTAGAGTGGTAATACATATGTAGTTTAGTTACTGTATTTTTCTTTTTCACACAAAGAGATACATTAAGTATAGTAATTTAATTATAAATAAAATTGAACTTGCCCTCCAGTTCGTTTCTCAAATATCAAAGAAACCAATTAGATTTTTATTCTTACGTCTATCGCAATATATACCCATTAGATATCGAGTGATATAAAAACCGTATTTTTAATTTTATGCATTAAGGGTAGGTAGTAATTTTTAACACAGTTAATTAAAAAATCCACGGTTCTATAGTTTCCAATTTTTCAAATGAAAAACATAAAAAACCAAAAAACTGAAAATAGTTCAAGCGTGTCTCGAATGAAATTACTCACTTTCACTTTTGTACTATTTTCATTTAAATCCGATTATTAAAACTAATAACAATGAAAGTTAATGATCCACTTTTCTAACAACTAAAGAAAAAAATCCTAAAATCCTTTCATATAATTTTGGTATCATATATTTGCATGTCATTAATGTCGCTAATATTCTATATTTTAAAAGTACAATACAAACAAATTGGACTATCGATTCATTTTCACAATTTCATAATTTAAATTTATGCTTAAATAAATATGTAGAAAACACTTTAATGTTGTCATGATTAAAAATTCAATTGTTTCTATACTAAATATGCCGTCTTATAATTTACATTATTCATAAATAAGTATTTGTTTGATTTATTTCGAGAATTTTTGGTACTTATTGATGTTTCAACTGTTTTTCTATTATTATACTTTATTTTTATATATCTGTACCAATATAATATGAACCTACAGCACAGTTTAGTTAACAACAACAACAACAACAACAATAATAACAATAAACAAATTTCGGGAAAAAAAAAATATTTTAAAATATTTACATTTGAATTTCCATTAAATTGTATTTGCAAAGAAAATGTCTGGTTGTCTTAAAACTTATTTCAAATAAATTAAATAGTGTATTATTTTTAATGTAATTGTCATTGATATAATTATCACAAAAATTATGTACAGCACCGCCCACTATTCCACTCATGCACATATTTACAATATGTACAAGTACATTGTATAATGTTTAAATTAATTAGTTGATAAATAATTTATTTATGCATTTAAAAAAAAATTCATTTTGAGAATATATATATTTATCTTTTTATATCTGATATCCATATCTTTATTAAAAATAAAAAGAGGAAAAACATATGTTTAATAGAAGCTATTATTATGTTAATTTCCTGTGCGTATGTTAATTTTAACTGAGATGAAAAAAAATAAATATTATAATTTACTTACTATTTGATATTAAAGTATTTTTGAAGACAAAAGATTATGTATTCTCTATTCATTACAGAAAGTTCACCATCGTTAAACAACCGATTATCATCCTGTACCCCATTAATTATTATTCAGACCGAATTCTGTTTAATCTAAGCTAATTTCTGAAATAGCATTAATGCCTATGAATGCTAAAGGATGAATTCGCACTGAGAACTCAAATATTAGATATCGATAATCCATGAAAAGAAAATGGTGGCAACCGAAAATCGGCCACCTTCCCTAGTTTTTTTTTTTCATTCATATTCTTATTGTTTCATTTTTTTTATAAACTAATAAATCTAGAAAAATAACCGGCAGATAAACAAATGCTCATAAAAATAATAATAATTGCGCCATAGACGTTAATTACTTACATAATTAAAATATTTATAAAAAAAAATTCGGTAAAGTCAATAAATAGATTTATTTCGTAAAATTCTACCTACCACAGATCTTATTGTATTGAATAAGCGTCAGGAGAATTATCATTATAATATTATTAAAAAGAAAAAGAAGAAAAATATAAATAAAATAAATAAATAGCAAACACTTGTTATATTAAATTCAAATACAAAATAATAAAAGTTTAAACGTACGCCATGTCATTGCATGCCATGTGTAATTGTGTATTCAATTATAAGATTATAAGATATATCTATTTTTATTATTTTAAATAAAATTGTATTTTCTGATATTTTTAGGCTCCAATTAAATACACGTAATGTCTGTGACTTAAACACAGATTAGAGATTTAAAAAAAATAAAAATAAAAAATAAAGTAAAAACACACAGGTGAATGTACTGAACATAATAATTTAAAGGTAAAAAATTAATGAAATGCAAAAGAGTATGCAATAATAAAATTATAATGAAATATGGAAAAGGCTTTTAATATGAATAAAATCGTCTATGCTATTTTTCTTCAAATTAAAAAAAAAAAACAAGCTGCCAATGGGTTTGTACACGATTTCATTTTTGTAAGAAAAAAAAGGAAAAAGAAAATGCTGGAGGTTAAAAAAAAGCCAGCGTCTTTTGATATATCGACCATCAAAATTCGACCGACCAATCCTGAGATTAAGAAGAAAAAAAAGTGGACAAAAAACAAATTAACATTCTAATCAACGCTACCCACTCCTACCAATATTTAAATCGCATTTTTATGATATTTGCAAAAATTTTAATGCTGCGACTATATTTTAACTTTGCAAAATTTGTGAATTTCTAAGTCATGATGAACGACGTAAATTGAACGATATTCACACTATCAAAAAACATTTGTTGTTTTTTTAATTTTATTTTATAAATTTAAGGTAAAAATCATAGTTTATTAAGTTCTTCTAAATACTTATATTCAGCAGAAAAGGAGTACTTATGCAAAAATAAAATTGAATGAAATTATTATCAAAACACATACCTGAAAACATCTTTGTTCCCGTTTTCGTTCTTCACCGCGACTTATCTTTGGTCCGTCATTTTCATTATTATTGTTAATGGTAAAGAGATCTAAATGGTTTTTGGCGATTATATCAAAATCATTTTGCTTATGAAAATGTGAAAAAAATTCGGTTGTATTTGCAACAGCGGCTGCTGCTGCTGCTGCTTGTGAAATAGATGCTGAGAAATCTACATCATTTCTAATAGCATATTTTTTCGTTGCATCACAGCTATTACGACGATAATTTAATCGATATCGATGTTCGCTTGTAGTTATATTACTAATTGATGAACTACTTGAATCATGACGAAAATTATTTAATGATGCAGACGATGTTGTTGGTGGTACTGTGACTTGTGTAGAATTGTATTGTGGGGACATATTGGCAGATCGATTACCATTATCCTCATGTGGTGAATCATTATCTCTACTATTATTTTCAGCTGATTCTTTTTCACATATGCTAGCTGGTGACCATATAATACCATTTGAACGTGATCGATTGTTTGCCGTATTGGTTGTTGTTATACTAATTGTGGGTGTTGTACTTGGTGTTGGTGAACGTTGTCTTGTTGATAAATTTAATGGTTCATCATCGTCTAATTCTAATCAAATAGAAAAATTAAGAAGAAATATAAACATTAAAGCAAATGTTAATTTTTTATTTTTTATTTCAGCTGTAAGCGTTTTTCAGTAAATAATAATTACCAATAATTTCATCTTTTTCAGGTGTTAATGTATAGTCTCTAATATTTCCTAAATTTGGTGACATTGGTGCTGGCGTTGTTCCGGTTTGATATGGAAAGAACAATGAAGATGGCCAGAATAATGTGTTTGAATAAATTAGAGGATTGTAAAGAAATGAGAAGTCTAAAAAAAAAAAATAGAATAAATATAAATGAAAATTTTCAATTAAATACATATTTTGTTTTTTTGTTTTTTTTTTTTTTTCAAAAATATATCAGGTATTCTAACACACAATGAAACACTTCAATTTAATAAGAAAAGAAATAGAAGACAAGACGCCTTAACCGGAAATGCTCTATAAAACATAGCGCACCGCTTATACCCTATAGTATTACCTAGATTCATTTAAATAAAAACAGTGCTCAAAACTAATAATATGATTGTTCTTGTTGTTATTATCCTTTTTCTCGTTTTCTTCTTTCTATATCCACCCTAAATTTCTTAAATGTTATTATTTTATTACAGCTATCACAAGAATAACAAAAGAAAACTAAATATAATAGATTTCCATAAAAGGTGTCAAAAGTACATAGAAGAAAGGTGCCTAAGTCTCGACCAAAAGGTAAAGTAATTTAAATATATGCAAAAAAAAAAAAAAAAAATAAATAAAATAAAACTAAAACTAAAAATATATTATCCTTAATATTATGTTGTTTGGTATTATTACTAATATTATACTTTACAACTTGAACTTAACAATTCGAACAGAAAATATATCTTTCTAAATATGGTTCAAGAAGAAAAAAACAGAAAAGAAGATATTGTTTATTTATTTATTTATTCATTCATTCATTCATTCTTTCATTAATATTTGTCTTTCCTTATTTCCCTTAAAAATTTACCTCTATTCAATTTATGGCGTAGTGCTGTATTCAAATTAGCACGTTGAATTATGGACGATGGCGACGTTGTGACGTGCAATTTATCCAATCCATTCATAATATTTGGATAGCTTAATAGTTTTGATGCTGTTGTGGTTGGAGGTGATGGCGGTGGCGATAAATGAGCCATTTTTCTGGAAAAGAAAAACAAAAAAAAAGCTATTAATGCCTATAACTAAAATTAGGTGTGATTTATTCTTAAGTATATAAATATTAAATAATAAGATCGTAAAAATTAATGTATTTTATGAATGAACGGACAATATTTTAATATAATTTTAATAAAAAGTACCTGCTAAGCAGGTTTTTCCAATTCTATCACCAAAATATCACAAAACAAAATCTAAATGCAAAAAGTATGCATTTAAACGCCGCCCAACAATCACCGTATAAAGGGAGGTAATAAATGAAGTCGTATACTGTCATCACCTCATAACAAGGATAGAAATTTATCTATTGACTTAAATTGATTCGGTGAATGTACTATAAGTAGTAAACATTGCAAAAAAAAAGAAGAAATAAAAAAGAAAAAAAGAAAAAAGAAAATAGAAAACATATTACATAGATGTTACACATCAGAAGTATTAAATTTATAAGCAAAATAGATATTCTACTTTCAAAACACAATATAATTCTGAAATAAATCCATTAAATCAGATTAAATATAATACTCAACATATAAACTGTATAAATGCTAATCTAAATCTTCACTAATTATTTGTGTTACGTTAGAAACCTAACATTTTTCTTTTCTTTAAGAATTAATTTAAGTTTGGATTTCTATTTACGGAAAGTTTTTGTTGTATTTATATATGCTTTTGTTCATTAAGTTTTCTACATTTTTTTAATTTTGTATTTTTTTAGAAGAAAGTAATAATTACATTCGTTTGCTTATTATTTTATTCGTGAATATAGATTTAAATTTATAGTCTGGCTCTATTACGAAAGTATAATTTTTTTTAAAAAATTATTTACGTTTAATTAAAATATTGAAGAAAAAACTAGGCTGCTCGTCTAATTCAGTATTATTGAAACATAGTTTAAACTTATTAAAGGAACAATGCAAAGAAGAAAAAAACATAAACAACATGAGCAGCAACCAAGGAATTAATTATTATAGGTGTGTTAATCATCAATGAAACATACAAAATATGTCATTACAATCACCATAATATTTTATTAGTAACATCTGCGATATAATATATTGTGACTAACAAGTAATGTAGTATCGAAACAGCACCGAAGAGATGAAAAATAAAATATGCCATGAAATCGATGACCTCGACAAGAATCTGATATTATCTCACATCTTATCATCACAAGAAGAACAAAAATAAATAAATAATTAAATAAAAATTTATTCAAAATCGATTACGCGAACCCATTTACATGTCAGGTCCGTTGTTAAACAGAATAACTATTAAATAATTATAATAAGTTTTCATTGCATTGTTGAATTGAAAGTAGATATGCACATTATTATTCATCTTTTATTATTATTTTTTTTCATTTCTTAATTACTGTCGATTGGTATAAAAATATATGAGAGATACATTTAATTTAGAGTAGAATAATGTCCATCCATTGTTTATATTCATTATAATCATTACATAAAATTTAAATTGAGTTAAAGAAATGAAAACATTGTGCACGCATATTGTAATATTACCATCAACTACTGTTATAGCCTTGTTCATTCATTCTGTTTTTCAACAGGTGAAATTCGTTTTTTTTTTCTCTTTGTTCAAAATAATTTTATAATTATGGATTATATGTCACCTGGACATCAATTAATATAATTAAATGTAATAAGTGCGGCGGTAAGAAAATAATAAAAAAAAAGAAAAGAAGAAAAGAAGAAAAACATAAGATTGGTAGTACTACTTTTGCCATATTTAATAAAATTATCGCATGCAGTTGGTAAAGAACAATGATGATAACGATAAACGGTTTGCCCATGAATTGAGCGCACACCAAAATTTATTGCTATTATTATTGAACAGACAAAAAATATGAACAAGTGTTGTACTGTTTCTGCCGATAAAATTATTTACCCGACAATTAATGTCAATTATTCGCAAGATAAAAAAATTATGAGGAATACCAGAGTGCGCACGCTTTTACAAAGAATGTTATTATAAAAAAAAAAAAAAAACTTTGAAAGATAATCAATCAAGAAAATTTGCTTTAAATCATTTAAAAAGTGTTATAAGCAACTGTAAAGTGCGAATGACGAATGCATATTGTTTGCTTTAGATGTGAATAATCATTATATGCACAATTTTTTTTATTAATTTAATAATCTAATGCGATTTGTCGTGATTTGAAAAGAAATTATTTGATAAACCAATTTCATGGGCAGTTGAGAATAATAATGAGTCTTCCAAAAAAAAATTAAATATTTAGACATTTTATAAACGCATTGCTGCAGAAAATATTAAACTAGGCACCCTTCAACGAATTTATACAAAACTCAGTAAACCATATCAAATATTCCTCGAGAGCCAACATAGACACGTGTACAAATCACTTTTAACAACGTGTCTTTTCATAAAATTTATACAAACTTCCCACAGACAAAACAAAATATCTCTTTGCACGCAACAAAGAACTGGCTACCTCCATATATCTACCCCAAAATAAAAATAATAATAAATAAAAATAATGAAATAAATGAAACGATGTTATCTTTTAATTAGACATTAAAATGCTTCAATTAAGATATATAAAAAAAAAAAAAACAATTAAATATATTAAAATAAATTGAAGAGGTAAAAATATTATTGTGAACGATTTGTTTTACCACACCAAACACATAAAATAATTATATTGCTCGTTGTGTAATAATCCCGCGCGAATGAAAACTAATTGTTTTCATTGATTTTATTTATTATGTTTTGTCATAAATTTTGTAAAAGCTTTAATTTAGATTTTATACTATTTAAAAATATTGCGTGGACACTTACAAAATGTTGTGGCTAATAGTGGACTGGGTTTCGTTGGAGTTATTTAATTTTATGAAAGCACTCGCAATTTTTTTTATATATTTTTTTTTTTTTAATTTAATTTACAATTAAATATAAAATGATTTTAAATGCATGTTATTAAATAGAAAATTTAAATGATGTGACATGAAAGGAAGTAGAAACTTTGGTTTGATTTGAAACAGTTTATTTTGTATTTATAAAACAAATCAATTAAATCCATTAGTCAATACATGAAAATATAAAGGCGCAACAATTGAGGTGATAATAGTTTTTTTTTTTTATTGAATCTAAGGCTATGAACTTTTAAGAAAAATCGTTGACAAAAATACTCGATGAATTTTGTTGAAATCTAATCTGTATAGTTCGAGCGTTTGTGTAAAAGATCGTCGGCGAACTTGATTGACGAACTTCATTGACGAACCTCATCGACGACGATCTTTCTCACATACCACTGCTTAAGAAGTAATAGTACATCCCAGCGATTATATATGGTTTATTTTTATCAATAGAATATTAGCTCAAGTATAACAATGCGCAAATAACATTCGTTTCTTTATTATGTTAATTATGCATTACAATTAAGGTAATCTACAAATTCATCAAAAATATTGGTATAATCATATTCTCAGCACATCCAAAAAAAAAAAAAATTATAAAATTATAATTCAACAAATTATGCATGCATACTTAATTAACTAAGTTAATGTCAATTAAGATTTAACCAATAAACCAATTTAAAAACGTTTGTCATGTTTTTAAAATCGACAATATTGAATAGATATTGTTATTTGTAAATAATATAAGTATTCATAGCATCGTACGGAAAAAGAAGAAAACAAAAAAGAAAAAAAAACAACAACAACAAAATTGTTATTTTGACAAAAGTACTGATTTCGTTAAGATTTTGTTATTTATCTATTGTATTATTTTGGTGTTGATTGCGGGTATTCCGTTTTATTTCCTGTGCTTTTTTGTCTGTTCTGGTTTTTTTTTCTTTTTTCTTTTTTACTTAACTCTTGTCGCAGATATATTGTTTCGCACAATTGAATGTTTTTCTTGTTGCGATCAGTATTGTTGTAGCTGTTATATTATTGAAAGGCAGGTTGACGACGACGTTTATTTTAATGCATGCATATATTTTTCAGAATAAAAACGAGCATTATATAAATATTCAAAAGATATTGGGTTTAATGTAAGTAATGACATTTACTGGTAATTAAAAAACGATGGATGGAATAATAATTTTTTTTGTTATTGAAATAAATAATTTCGGAATTTTATATTCGGCGTAATTCATTTGAGTGAGAAACAAAATACTGTAAGAGATAACGAGCTAAAATTTATGCATGTGAAAGATTAGATTAATTAGACGATATAATGAAAGATTCATAATTTTTAGTGACAATAGATAGCAATTTTTTAGAAAAATAAAGTTATGTTATAATTAATATTCATTAACTGTGTTTAATTTTTCTGAATTGAAATAAATATTATCAATTTTGCAATAAGCACTAATTAATTATTAGTTTAAATAAATAATAATAATAATAATAATAATAAAAAAAAAAAAAAAAATTATGAATAGCTCGTTATTTATTTAGATTCAGAGTTTAGTATTTGTTGTTCTTCATACGACTTTATGTATGTGTAAATCGCTTTAAATTAATTTAGTTTTCTAAATTTTTCAAAAAAAAAACAACAAGTTCCTGCTGTGTCTATTGATTTTGACAAAAATAATAAAAAATAAATAAATAAACAGGCAATTTTTAATTTCTTTAAATTTAATAAATAAATAGGCTGCGAATTATTCAACTTACGAAAGCATTTTGATTGATTGATTATTGGAAATTAAATTACAAAAGCAAGCTGCCAGAGATTGACAATTTATTTTTCCGCTCTGGTCACGTTTAGTCAATATATCGGAAACAGTATAAGACTATAGCAATGTTATTATGTGCATAATGCTAAAGATTCCAGCAGGCTAGCTCTAAAACGCTTATCGCAAAAATTAATAACGGAAACGGAATATATTTTTGCTATGATACGATTTTGAGCAAATCCACAATAACATTGTTGTACTTGTACGTATCTCTTACCGTGCTCAAGATATCGAGATAAAGTTATTTAGCGTAAGAATTACCGCGGTCAGTCCCTGCAAGCTGCCAATCGAATGATACACTACTCTATTTGTGTTAAGATTGTACATTTTCAAGAAAAAAAAAATGCTGCGCCTTTGGTTTTGTCAATGATCAAAATCTTCTAGATTCTTAAAAAAACGGACTTGGTAATAAAACGAAAACAAATTTTCCAAAAATGAAGCAAATGTTTGAATTTATTTAACTGAAATTTTCACGTCCCATTTTAGGTACAGATTAATTGCAATATAAAATTAACCATATTTTATATGCATTCACTGTAATATCACCTAATTGAAAGATTATTTCCGTATTACTCATTTCTGTTTAAATACGCAATGTCACGGTTGCAATATCTCTACGTAGTTCGATTTGTAGTTTTTAATACATTGACATCACAAACAGTCATTGACGCAAATACGAAATAAAATTATCTAAATAAATTAATATAATTAAAATTTTCTAACGAACTTATGGATATCAAACTATTACCAATAAATTATGTAAATGATAAAGTAAAATCGAAATATTTTTTTTTTGGTATGTAATAACGCAAATGTTTGAGAGTTATTGAGGTGTTGCCGACAGGAATATCATCAATAATATAAATGTAGTTATTTAACATTACTAAACTTATCATAAAACATAATTTAGAAATTCGTTTTGTTTTTGTTCGAAAAAAAGAGAAGAAAAAAAAACCACCAAAAACCAAATATTTCTTATTTTAATTTATTAATAGTAAAAGATCTAAAAAATATAATAAAAAGACAGGTGTTTTTATTATAATGAAAATATTACTTAAATAACTAATACTATTAGCAGATATTATAATTTCAATTTAAATATCATGTTTGTATTCTGCCTATTTTATGGTTTTGTTTTGCGTATTGCTATCACTACGTTTTCATAACTATAGTTAGTAAACTAATTGGTTGTCAATTCAGTATAATGAATATAGTGGCAGAGAGTTACTGATTGAGACATTTTTTTTAGTTACCGTGATATTTAAGTTATTAGAATTCTACTGGGTAAAATTTTTCGCAGTTAGTAAAACTAACTGGACGCTAGCAAATTATCAAAACCAAATATTTCTGTATTAATAATTCTATCAAAATTAATTCAAATTATTTAAATACTGTAAAGTAGCATAGTTATTGTTAGTAGGTACTTTATATTTACCAACAGTAATAAAAATGTATTGTAGTTCGGTACAAATGCCAGAATCTACGATCATACATTTCATAAGTCATAATGAAAATGTAGTGTATATATAATTAAGGAAGTACATCGCTACTAATATATCGAAAATACTCCTTCCAAATAACAATTAATATAAGTCTTTTTAAATTTTAATTTTTCTAAACTAAAATCCTTCTTTGTTCATAAATAATTAATAAAATGGGTACTAATAATTAAATGAAAACTTCGAAATTGCGTATTTTTTTAACAGTAGATTTTTTTTTTCATTTATTTCTATCTTATAACATATTTATCTTGAATATTTAGGTTGAACTAACTTTTTAGGGAAACGACTGATAAATACGGAGTAGATCAATGAACTAATCTTTTTAAAAGTTTTTATTTTTTTAAAAAAAAACTAATATAAGTATTTACTGAAGAATTAAAAAAAATAAGAAAAAAGGAGAGAATGTGACGATTTTTTCTCATATTAATAAAGCGATTTCATGATAGTTTTTCAGAAAATATATTTCAATATGAAATGATAAAAATATAGCTGCTGTCCTAAGCAGACAATTAGTTTGATAAGAAAACCTTGCAAAATGTACATAAAATTTATTGAAACACTTGTGAGCTTAAAACACACCAAATGATTTTTTTTTTTTATTTGTGGCTTAATAATTATAGAAAATATTTTCTATCTAGAATTCACACATTTACAAAACGGCGCAGTTAACGCTGTATCACTGCGTGATATATTGAGAGTATGATATGTGCTTAATTATATAAACTATGTAAGATATTAGGTCGAATTTGTTTTTAAAATATGACGTAGCTCCTTCTAAATTATACTTCGATTACACATGAATACTACTGGTATAGAACAGTGAGCAAAATTGAAAAAATGGTATAGTATTTATGAAAATCATTATTATTTTTTTTTTTCTTAAATCTTAAACGTATTGAATTGGTGGGATTTTTATTTTAAGGCGTGTGTTGTGCGCTATGACACAAAATAAAACATATTTTAGACGCCACCAATTTATTTTATATATTTATATATTTTTTTTTTTTTGATTATAGAAATATTGAGTTGTGATAAATATTACGGTGCCATTAATTTTCTTATTTGTTTTTTAAAATCTTTTTTATTGTTTTCATTTCACTGTTGCAATATTATATTAAAATTTTATGATATTTTTTTTTTTTTTTGAATAAGTTTTGTTTAAATTAAACAAGATGATCTTCAATAAAAATTTAAAATAAATTAATAAGCTGAAATAAAGCAAAAAAAAAAAAAATCTCTGAAAAATATACAAGACTCTTAGTTTCTGTAGAGCTTATACATATGGGCACGCGAATAAATATTAAAGAAAGAAAAGAAAGATAAGTATCTTAAATGTGTGTGGCAGGTGTTCGTCAATTTTTGCTGAACTAACTCATTCTTGAATGGATTTTTATTTTCTCTATAGTTAATTAATAAAATATTAATAATGATGATTAAAAATAAAAACCGTTTTGTGCTATTTGAAATGTTGGTTAGGTGGTGGTAGTTAATACAGAGACGATTGTTATAATTATGTTTAGTGTATTTAAATTTTATTTAAGCACGTCGAAATATATTTCGAGAAAATTCAAGAAAAAATAAATTTGCTTCACAGTTTTATTCTATTATCCGATTATTTTTTTTTTAAAAAAAGAGCGCGAAAATAATTTGATGGTACAGCATTAACTTTGTCAAAATGTTTCGAATGCCGTTGCGCTGTAATCATTAATTTACTTTTTTAAATCAGTCGTTTCTAAATAATTTAATCTCAGTTTGGATATTTGACATATAAATTATTCATTTTGTTTTTACCAAACTATTCAAATTTCATACTATGTACAAACATTATTTTGATTAAAAGTTTAATTATTATTTGTATTAGGAATGGAAAAATTTACTTGAAGACCTGACTTCAGATCGTTGCAAAAGCGGTATTTTGAAATTTTATTGCCATATTATTATTTTCAGTTTTATATCAGATTTTATCAATTCTAGATCAGACCAGACTTTGTTTGTTTGTTTTTTTTTTTTTTATTTAATTAGCGGGTATGAACATTTTCTTATTTAATTAATGTTTTGCAATATCTGAAAAGTCATTCCCCCTCTGCATAATTTCTTAATAATAAGTCGACCAATTTTAAAAATCTGGATACTTTTGGAATTTTTTTACAATTAATGTACAATTAATTAGACATTTTAAATATTTAAAAAAATATACGTTATGTCAAAATAATTTCACATTAATTTGCGCATTGTGAATATTTTGGTTGGATAGGCCTTTAGAATATTTAATTAGCAATCTTGAAAAGGGATGAATCTTCTCGAGCAATGTAAAAAATAAATAAATAAAAGATATTGACTAATTTACTGAATGAAGTCTTGATTTTAATTTTTCCTGTATGTTGGTTAAACAAAAATTTATGAAAATGTAGGATAGCCATTCCTGCGATTATAATAAAGCAGACGGATTTGCGAAATTTCCCTTAAATGCTCTCCATACATTTTATATTTTTAAATTTTTATTCTAATATTAAGCAAAATAATAATAAAAAAAAAAAAAAAAAATAATTGTGGTACTTACAATAAACGGAAAAGTATTTATTTCTTTTTTAAAAAAAAGATAAATAAAAAGAGTTAATTTGCACGAATTGTTTTATCTTATAGTTGCACAAAAGAATTTAATTAATCGTGATAAAGTATTAACTTCACAATACACAAACTACAATTAGCATCTAGTTTAAATTCAATTTCATAATTGATCTTATTTGAATTTCAATTTGGAACAAATGATGAATGAAATGTTTTTTCTGGATATTTTTATTCAAATTTAAACTTGAAATTTATTACTATTAAATTCAAATTCACAACTAACAGAAAATATTTAATTTTCTAAAAATCTTTCTCGCTTAACTTTTTCTTCTTTTTTCTTTTTTTTGGGAAAAGCGCACTTGTATACAAAAACTTTTATAGAAATATTATTTTAATTATTCCAATTTCAATTTGAAATTATTATTATTTTATATTATTGTGTCAATATTATATTGTCGTTAATATTATAAATTTCGAACGCCTTCGACAAAAAATAAAAAAAAAAAATAAATAAATAATAAAAAATCTTAACGAACATAAAACAAGAATAACAAACAAAATTAAACCAAATTATAACAAAAATATCAAAACGCGGCCGACTGATTCGGTGCCTCGCACCTGACTGAATTCATTTCAATGAAAATTGGTTTGGTTTTTAGGTTGGAGCAGCAGCAAATATAAACAACAAAGGAAAGGTAACATAAGAACCATACAGTAGAGATTAAAATATATATAAATATATCTTGATTCGAATAAGGTATATATAAGTGGTTACCTATGTTTAATAATAAATATATGTCTGAGCTGCTGCTGGCTGAACACTGACTCTCTATAATATATTGTGATCACTAAAATATATATTTGTATATGTTTATTATATTTTAGGTGTATAAATAAATATTGGTATCGATATATCGAAATGTGTGTGCTTTTATGTATGTATGGTTGTTTGACATTATAGGCAACACAACACTATATAGTGTGGACGAACAGACGGTGCTGTTTATTATATATAGATCTCTACAAGTAATTGTGATAGTATGTATGGTGGTGTTATATCCTAGCTCTATACATTCTATATATTCTATTATTTCCTTTATATTAATTAGGTAGATAAATAAAAGGGATTGAATAAAATAATAATACCTAATATTGTTTTGTTTCTCACCTGAAGAGATGGTTGTAATGATTCCTTTGGGGACGATGTTTTGCTTTCTTTCGTTAATAGTAAATAGTCAGGGGACGTTTTTGTTTGGTGACTATAACAAGTAGTGGAATTTGTTTTTCATTTTTGTTCTATATTGTTTTGATATATAATATGTGTGAAACTCAGATTTATTAGTAATTCTAATTATATCATTTGCTCATTTCAACTATTTAGATTTCATTTAATAATGAGTTATATACAATTTGATAAACGAGTAGGTATATGATTTCATTAAGTTATTTTGATCGTAATAGATGTACATAAAATTAATATAACTTCTTGACTTACGACATGCTCACTGGTCAATTCAATTTTACAATCACTCATGGCAATACACTGGAAAATCTTTAGAAAATCGTGCCAAAACAAGGCAAAATATACTGTGTGTAATTTTATAATGTTTATAATCGCTTTAAGGAATTACAATTAAAACATCTAGAAATATGATAATCTAATTTGTGAAAATATCGTAAGCATTAAAAAATAAAATAAAATAAAATAAGTAAATAGATGACATTACGATGGTTCACAAAATTTCAAATCATGACAAATATTGATACTACATTTCTATGCTGTTTTCTCAAGTCCTCCACATTTTTTAGAATACCCATATGATAGAAATGTGCATCGGTTTTTAGAAAGAAATTAACTTAAAAGTAGATATTTAGAGAAATCATAAACATTTATTAATGATATTCTGTGGGAGGTTATCAACGAACGGACAGGAAATATAGATACCGAATAACATAGCTTTAAAACACTACCTTTGAATGAATACATTTGATACCTGCTTTATAACAGACATAGTATTGTTTTCCAGACTGAGTCATAAAAATGCGGATTTTCCCGTAAATATAAATCATAAAATGATTTAAGAATATTTAAAATGGGATAAAAGTTCTTTCGTATTGTTGCCCTCACCTATACAAAATTTTGTGAACGCAAAGATTGTCTTTTAAAATTTTCTCAATTAGTTTTCATTGATGATTTGTAATTTAAATAATAGCAGGTACTCGTAATATTTTAAATGAATGAAATATAAATAATCCTAAAAGAATGAAATTATTACCCAAATACTTAAGAAATAGAAGAGATTATAAAATATCTAGAATAAAGGCGTCAACTTTAAGTTTTATGAATTAAATTTATGCAAAACTGGCCAAATACTTGATTTAGATTATTCCTTGAAGTACCATAACTGATAAAAATTCTCAATCTGCTCAAACTATGAATTGAATTTAACGGTTCTTCGTAAAAAAATAATATTCAATTAAACTAATGAAAATGGTTATTTAACATATGAATAAATTCCAAAATTCATGTTTGCGATTTGCTTTAAATCTTTCTTATTATACTAGGTAAACATCTCATTATAAGAAAGATTGAGAACTTTCAAAATTACATTACAGACGTCAAATGCATATTTGTATATCAGTTGTTAAATGGATTATCACCATTATATTTAAATGATATTTTTACTATGAATAATAATAATTAATAACACAAGACAAGAAGGGTCAATATAATGAACAATCTAAAGAATAATTGTAGAGTTATGGTTCTTAATGTAATATAAGCTTAATGAATTGAAATTAATTTAGATAAAGTAAAATTTTGAAATTTTGTATTGCTATCCGCTTGACATTTTTAATCAAGACGATTTCTATTTTTATTGTTTTTACTAAGTATATAATTTACGTTAAATAATTTGTATAATCTTAAAGTTTAACTATTTTTGTTTTTTTTTTTTTTTTTTGTATAATTCGATTCGGACTATGAAGGCAGTACATGACTTTTTTTTTACATATTGTTAAATATATATATGTGAAACAGGGAATGAATGATTTAAATCAAAACAAAATGATTTTTTTTGTATTCAAAAACAAGGAGCTTTTTAATATCTGTTGACTTATAGTTATAAAAAATTAAAATAAACACAACATTTTGGGACCGTCCATAAATGAAGTCCAGAATTTTTATTAACTTTTTGACCCTCTACCCCTTGTCTGTTTATGTCCAATTTTACAGAATGTAATTCGAAAAGTGCACAAAAAAGAAATTATGAAATCGATACTTAATTTTTTTCAAAATTTCCAAAAATGAAATAATAACTGATTTTTTATATATTTATATATTATGTATATATATTAAATATTTTTTTAATGTAGATATTAATAAATAAATAAATAAGACTGAATTCATGTTTAATTCAAAGTGTTTTAAGTCTCATTTCAAAATCATGATCATATAAAATAAAGAACAATATTATTATTCACGCATAATGACGAATATATATAGCTGGTTTTTCTTAGAAAATAGAAAACCAAATATGAAAACGGCTGCGTAATGGCTTTTGTTTTGTTTTGTTTTTTTTTTCTCTTGCAAACATTTCATTTCGTTTATTTCATTTTTTCAATATTTATCAAATTGAGTTATTTTAGGGCTACCAAAAGACCTGTATACAGCTTTTTGATCCCGATTTCAAGGGGTGTTTTCCCAGAATTTAAACGACGGGTCAACTAACTAACTAATTCTTTTAGTTCCAGAGCTATTAACTATCCAAAAAAATAGTCTTTTATACATATTATTGTGAAGCTCTTTTGCTTCATGTTTTCATTTTTAATATATTTTTTTAAATTTTTAAATTCTTTATTTTTCACGCTGAACCATTTACTCTCCTCTGCGCAGCCATTTAATTTTTTAAGTTCCGTTGACTCAAATATGTTTTATATATGGTTTTATATAGAGACTTTATAGTATTGTTAGATTAACAGGTAATTTAGATTTAAAAAAAAAGGAAATATTAAAATATCAAAAAACATAAATAATAAAACGCCGAAAAAGAAATATAAAAAGCTACGTTTTCATTAGATTTTAGTTGCGATATATGGTTTGTGTTGTCGCTCAAATACATACAAGTAGCCATAGTTAGTATAACAACTATAGATGTTATTGTTATACCATATAAGTAGAGCTACCACTTATGGTCTATGTCTATATTATCTTTGCAATTACTCAACTAATGATCGATGTTTTTCATTATTCTTTACATTATGTTAAATATAATCTAATTCATTTGCCTATTGGTCTATATATATGGCGATACATATTTGTGAGCAATAGCATTAACATTATGGAATCATAATTATGTTCTTCGATTATAGAATTCAATTTATATTGTTCTGGAATAGTTACACACATCATGTATCTTCATAACCATAAAATATTTTGGTCTGTCAGCTTCACATGATCCTCGTAGCAAACGTGGGATTGTATCAATCGCCGTATACACTGCATTAAAATTTGAGAGCGGATTGCTTTAACCTTAATCAGTTCTCATTGAGGTGATGATCACGCAAACATCACAGACCAAAATGTTTAAAGGCTGCTTTTTAAATGTTCGTTAAAGGAAAAACCGCATTAAAAACTACTTTTATTAACAGATAACCTTAGCGGAGGAACCTCTAAGTTAATAAAAACCTTTAGAAGCCTTCTGAATGAAGCTTTTGAGAAAGACAAAATATGATTTAATATTGTTTTTAAGCTTGTTTTAACCATTTTAACTGGACAAAATGATTTAATTTACTGCATATTTAATATTCTTACAATTTTACTGATCACATTTTTTGTTGCACGTTTGAAATGATCTACGCTTATTTATATAGTTAACAATAATGATCGAAGATCAGATTGCCTATGAAACCCTCATCTAAATTACGATTACAGATTATTTTCAGATAATTTAAACAAAAAATATAAATACTACACGCAAATTTAGATTTTTATATAGGTATGTCTATGTATAACACAAATTTTTATCAAAACGATCTGGTCCAGATCACAATCTAATCTATTTTTAAATCATTCACAGATCGTAATCTGTACCCAACACTGGCTATTGCATTCATTAAATAAATATTAGGATGTGATAACTTCAAAAACTTTCTATTAATTTGTACTTCAGATTTTTTTTATCGAGTTGATAACAATTGTAATTTAAGCCGCACTATCAGCGGCACAAAGTTTGCAAATTAATATATATTTTACATTTTTTTGACCCATCATTTACCCTAATGACTAAAATAATCTACTCTAAGATGATAATTAAAAATAAAAATAAAAAATAAATGAATATTTTTTTCTTAAGAATATTTAATACATAAATAAATAAATTATGAGTATATTTTAATTAAAAATTAACTAAATTTCTGTCAATATTATTAATTATATACAAAAAAAAAACATGTTATTAAAAATAAATTAAAAAATTGTACTATATTTTACGTAATATGCAAATATAGCAATTAAAGTGATTTTAAATCGATATCCTAAATTGAACAAATAAATATTATTTACTTCAATAATACTCATACGAATATAAAATCTAAAATATATCCACTTAAAATTCCAAAATTGCAACGTAAAATATAAATATAAATTAGAACAATATTGCTAAATAATTAATCAATGTTTTTTTAATCACTGAAAATATATTGAAATTAATGTCAATTTTTCACACTTTATGCAACAAAGTTTAAAAAAAAAAAAAAATAGTTACGTTTTAAATAAAACCTTATGTGCGCAAATAAAGCAAAAAGAAAATACAGATGTGCCACGCAATCAATTCAATATAAAGAAAAATTTTGAGGCGCTAACATTTGTCTGCCCAAATAGATTTACATTTAACATACAAATAATATGAAAAATTATATTCTCATTATTTTTTTTTTAAACACAATTTGTTGACTCAACATCAATAACTTTATTGTTGTTGTTGTTACTAAAAAGCTATTAGCAGTATTCATTTTTTTTTTTGCATAAAATATTCAATAAATCCAATTCATGCATCACCCATAGAGCTAGAATAATTACGCATAATCTTATTTCAAAAAAATAATAATAAATAAATAAATAAAAAAATTGAAGAGGAGGTGTTTATATAGACAGTATATATCGTGTAAAATCTATTATGTATTTGTAGTTAGTTGCGTTGCGTGTACACCAATTAATATAAAAAAAAACAAAACATTGATAGCTTACCTAAATTTCAATACACGCTGTTGATATAAATTCTTATGAGTGAGAAACGCCGCAACACAAAAAAAAAAAACACTTTAATAAGTGTTGAATGTACAAGTGTCTCTGTGGTATTTAAATTGCATGGGGAGTGAGCATTTTTATAGAATGAAATAGAATTAATAAAAAAAAAAAATGAAATAATAATAAAAGATTTTCTAACACTTTACTTCAATCGAAATCTTATAAATACTAAAAGCACGGCAGCAATACATAAAAAAAAAACGACATACAAAAAAGTTACGACGCCCATTTGACTATTTGTGTTGGAGGGGGGGCGCTAAGAGTATTTATCATACAAAATAAAATATACCGATTATTTGTAGGCGTACCATTGTGGCGCTCGGTTATATTAGAATATGCGTATTGAAAGAAAAAAAAAGTAATACGAAAATGTAAAAGTGTATATTTTCTACAGATTTTTTTTTTTTTTTTTTTTAAATGCTTTGCGTTTTATGTTTAAAGAGAGACTGTTAAAGTTAATGTGTCAATATTGATCTTGAATGAGAAAACAAAAAAAATATTTTAAGTTTTTCCTACAGTTCTGTAGTTCTATTACATATTATTATTTTTTTTTCTTTATTTTTAATAGATTTCTTATACTTTTTTACGTAAAATGTATGTAGAAATAATTCATGTAAGAAAGTATTGAAATGGGTTTATGTGGAAATAAACAAAAACATTTTTATTTCATTTTTTATTTTTTTCTCAAATAAATAATATGAAAGAATTCATTTGTTACCTACCAAAAAAAAACAATAAATACCTTCAACCTACAACATTATGTATTGGCCTATGGTTTTTTAAGAAAGTCAAGTATAAATTTCACATGGAATTCAGAAACCTTAGAAATAATAAATAAAAGATTCTTCAACCTTATTTTTTATACAAAAAAAAATATTATATAAAAAACACAAAAATTTTTTTTTTTTTTTATTAATAACTTTCAACTTTCAACTGGAATCGGTTCTCTTCAAACATAGAGTTCCTTAAAAAAAACTTTTTTTTACTTAGTAAATTTATTTATTTATTGAAATGCAAATAAAAACCCGCAAATAGATTCCCACAGGTTGAAAATGTCTCCAATTAATGTTTCTAGTAAATATTCACCTTGAAAAAAAATAATTTCAGCGAACTGTGCAAAATAAAAATACATAGTTTCAAATTATTGAAATCAAACAAGTTACATTTTTAATTATTAAAAATAAACAGTCTATAGCGCAATTATATATAGCCAATCAAATTCCAGATATGTCATATGGACGCATGTGTGCCCTAAATACCTGAAGCCGAACCATCTCCAACAACAAATTTACCATAATTATTTATTTTTATTGTATTGTCCAGTGCGACAAATGCAATCACTTATTTATGCCAAAAAAAAAAAAAAACAAACAAACAAAAAGAACGAATATATGTCACTCTAATGTTACATATATAAGAAATTATATATAGATCGAGCCTGATATCTACAATAGACCGAAATATTAATAAAATAATAATAATAATATAATGACGATGACAATCGACGCCATACGGTAAATCCGTTGAAAACTAAAATGCAAAAAAAAGAGACATAAGTGAAGCTCAATACAGAAAAGTATAAAATTAAAATTGTGAATTTTTAACATCATACAAATCGTTACTTATACACATTTGAAACAGTGTGTGCTGCCTAACCAATATATTCATGAATGGTGGAGGTTTGTTGTTGGTGGTTGCATATTTAGTTTTTTGTGATGGTATTTCACAGTAAAGTATATTTAACGAATATATTAAGCTTACATAAGAACAATAATCTTCCTATCTTCGACTAAAAACAATTATATTTTTATGTGATTAATTTGATGTTTATGTTTGTTTTAAATATAAAAAACGATATAAGCCAGAAGAGAATTGAAAAAAAAAGGCGCAATGTGAAAAACGACAAAATGCAAAATCTTTTATAATCATCTTTTAACGGTAACTATTGTCCATCCATTATATGCATAAAACATGGCATGGCACGGCATGCATATGTTACAATAAATTATCCTACCTTCCTCAATACCGCGTACCGTTTGCCAGATATTGTTTTATTCCTAAAATAATGCAAAAGTGAGTATAAACATAGTCTAAGAAAAGCAAGCTACCAATTTATTGGTACACGACTTCATTTTAGTAAAACAACAAAATAAAATCAATACCACCAAAAAGAAAAGATCACAAAAAAAAAATGAGAAACTAATACATAATTTTTTTTTAAAAAATCAAAATTTTACAAACTTTCTCAATAATGCAAAAAAAAAACCAAATTCCAATGGATTATTAGTACACTGCTATATTTTTGAATATTACCAAAAGGCGCAGAATTTTATCTTCTTGATAAATGGGTTAGTTTTATAGTCTCTATATAAAAGATAGTTGAGACAATAGCGTACTCACCATTTCTCAAAACGGTCATGCAACCTCAAAAA
>JAABKK020000978.1:0-24838 GCA_011634745.2 Catotricha subobsoleta
GTCGTATAATAATTTTCTCACTGTTATTAACAGTATTTAACTCGACGTGATATTATTTATCAGTGAATGTTAATTCCGATATGAATGATAGGTATTATATACGAATATGCAGTCTGTATTATGCCGTCTATCTCATATTATTATTTTCGTTATGCTAATAAAAAAAAAAAGTAGTGCTTTAATACACAGCGCGAATATATTTTATTTAACAAATATAATAAATTTAACGGAAGCCGTAAAAAATTAACTGAAATAAACAAAACTAAAGTAAACTTTTTTTTTTGTTCTTGTGTTGTGTTCACAAATTTAATAAAGTTATTTCGCTTTATATGCGTATGCATGGTGTATATAATATGTTTCGGTATGTTCAGATTTTTCATTATTATTACATATTATTTTTTTTTTTTTAAATAAATCTTACTTTTGTTAAACAATGTAACAAAGTAATATTCCAATAGAACTTTAATAAAAAAAAAAATTAGGGAAAAAGGATTAAGAAATTTAGAAAAAAATAAATAATCTTAAAATAATATTTCTGCAGAGTATTTAAATAATTCAAGGCTGTCAACGCTATCGAAAATTTTAGCATCGCTATCTTAAAATAGCTATAGCGACGCCATTTTACTGAAATAGCGCGAAAGCGATAGTGAAAATTTTCTATTTGCTATCGCTATATTAAAAAGTTAACTGAAGTAGGTTTTGACATTAAAATTTCACTTTTTATTAAAAATAAATTGTTTCTTTAAAAAAATTATATATTTGGGCATCTGGCATAAATTTTGATTATATTTATACCAAGGTTGGGCGCGCTACTTTATGCGCTACTTTCATATTTTGACGATATATCGAGAACGGTAAGAGCTACTGAAATTTTACTGTGTGATTTGGAAAGGGGATAAGCCCAGATCAAGTTTTGCGCTACTTTTCTACTTTTTCTTGCGCTACCGCTATTTTTAGCTTTAAACGTTAGAGTTAGCCTACTGGAAGCGGTAGCGCTGAGCTTCTGGGCTTTTCCTCTTTCCAAATCACACAGTAAAATTTCTGTAGCTCTAACCGTACACGAGATATCTTCAAAATATGAAAGTAGCGCAAAAGTAGCGCGCCCAACCTTGATGTATACATAAAAGCTTTTACGAAAATCATGATTTAAACACTGAATGTGTGATTGCAAGAAAATTCATTTACGGAACAAACTTGTATGTGGTCTGGCATTATCATGGTAAAACACGACACCTTTTCGATTCACCAATTCTGGACGTTTCTGTTTGACGGCATCATTCAATTTATTCATTTGACGACAGTACACGACCGAATTAATCGTTTGGTTCCTTGGAAGTAGCTCAAAATACACAATACTTTTAAAATCCCACCAAACTGACAGCATAATCTTCCTTTGGTGAACATCTGCTTTTGAAGTGCTTTGAGCAGGTTCATCACGCTTACTTCACTATGTTTTTCGTTCGACGTTGTTTTATATGATCCATTTTTCATCGCCTCTTATCAAACGTTACAAAAATGGATCGTTTTCTTTACGTTTTAAGAGAGTATCTCAGATGTTAATGCGCTTAATCAGATGAATTTCTTTGACTTCATGAGGTACCCAAATATCGAGCTTACTAACGTATCCAAGTTGTTTTAAATGATTTTCAACGCTTGATTTCGATATGATAAGATTCTCAGAAATCTCTCGAGTAGTTAAACACCTATTGAATTCGATCAATACCTTTATTTTGTCATCATCAACTTTAATTGGCCTTCCTGAGCGTGGTGCATCTTTAACTTCAAAATCTACAGAATTAAATTTTACGAACCAATTTTGACACTGCCATAGTTTTAAGGCATCTTCACCATACACATCACATAACTTTTTATGAGCTTGCGCAGCGTTTTTTTTTTTTGTGGAAGTAATAAAATAAAATATGACGAAAATGTTCCTTTTGATTTTCCATTTTGAAATCGACTTCAAAAAAACAATTTTTAACGAAATCGTGCAATTTTTTTCTAAAGCAAGCTTGAACTGTCAGCTTTCAAGTTATTTAATGAATTTGCACTATGAATTTGCAGTAAAATACATTTTAAGACATGATGGCCATATATTATTAAAAAACGCAATTAAATTTTGACCAACCCAATATTTAATATTGAATATCGAATGATATGCAAGAGATCAAAGTTTGTTGACTTTGAAAATTACATTAGATTGTTAAATATGATCGCTTAAATTCAACTTATTTTTGGCGGTGCAACTTTCATACAATGTACTCTCCTAAAAAATAATTGAAAAAAAATGTACGCTAAAAGTTTTTAAGGGATGGTTTTAGGGATATACATTGTAAGCGAAAAAGTTGGAGCGTCAAAAATAAATTGGAGTTGCTCATAAGTATATTTCCAATATGATTACCTGTTTAGAAATTATCCCCATTTACAAATTTAAGAGACCATATTTAAGGGTCTAAGGTAAATCTAGTGTAAGCCATAATACTGACGCTCACCAGGAGCGCTTCAAGGTATGGCTGTATTATATTTCACAAATAATGGGGCTATAACTGGAAACATTGTTAAAAGATCCATTGCTTGATCCTTCGACAACAAGTATGTATTTATCATTTGTTTTGGGTACTACCGTCATTAGTAGTTAAAAAAGCAATACATAATTGATCTGCAGTCAATTTTTTATATTATACTTTACACATACCATTGCTAAATAATTTAGGCCACACTTGTAAATATAATAGATTATTGCAAGCAAATAATAATTTTGTGCAAAATACGCTTTTTGTTTCGTACAGGTTGAAGTATAAACAGTATAGATTTGTTTTATAAACAAACTCAAGCAAATTAAAAAAAATATGATAGAGATAACTGCTGGTAGAACATTTTATTCAATACATAAAAATAATTGCTTAAATATTAATAAAATAGCAACTCAATTCTTTTAATATTTGCTTATTTCATAATTAACATACAATAAATTTAGAAGTTATTACTACCTCTGCCATCCATCTGAATAATTAAAGTATTTCCCTGCACTCTGTTTATTGAAAAATGTTCGATTTTCGCTATATAAATAATTTCACCTCTTTTTCATAATAAAAATTTCACAAAACTGAAAAAATTGAATTTCTTTTGGTCGAATTATGTTCGCTTTTTATTTAACACCGCATTATTTGGATAAGCCACACGGAAAATCAAAGAATTCAAATTACATGCAATTAAGCTTATAAATGAAAGTTATGATAAAATATTTTGATGGAATGCTACAAGAGTAATCAGTACCTATGTACCGAAACTTTTACACGCATAACATAGGGACTACCAAAATGGATTTATATTATATCATTTCTTTTGTAAATACATTCACATTCATTCCACTGAACTGAATATCATCAACATATATTTGAATAATAATAAGTACCTATTTGATATTTTATTATATTATTAAATATTTATAAGCGACCGTGTGTGTGTTGTTGTACATATACAAATCCATATTATATCATAAAAGACTGCAGATCAAAAAGAAGAAAAAAAAAATCATAAAGTAAGTATATTTACATAGTAACCATGAATTCAACTGTAAAGTAGGACATTATTATAAATTATGTCTGTTTCTTTGCTATAATATTTTATAACACTAAATACTATGTGCGGAGGAAAGTAAAACAAAAAAAAGAATAATAATAATAAAACATATACGTAAGATATATTTTGTAAGACTGAAAATAAGAACCATAAATGGTAATTTTAATTTATTGTGTTTTTCTTTCATTGCAAAACGTAGAATGGCAGCAGCAGTAAGCAACCAAGTCAAGTAAAAAGCATCATCTGTAAACTTCTACTTAATCAAAAAGAAAACGAAAAAGTAGAAAAAAAAATAACAAAAATAAAAATACAAATCTTTAATATGTAGCACTCAGCACTCTTAGTAACAATATTTATATCTAAAACCAAATAAATAAATAAATAAAAAATAAAAATAACAGATACTGGGCTCTCTCTGTGTATTATGATTTATCATTGTATACGTAAATGCTTAAACATATAGAAAAAGAAAAGTAGTTTCAGTACTTATAAGACTTAACCCATACTAAGAATAAGAATTATATTCTATGTAAACTTCTATATAAATAATAAATTTATTAGAATATTTTTAGTTTATTAATATTTTTTATTTTTTTTTTGCACAACATAAATGGTGAAGATAGACGACGGCAATGGTAGGCAAGATGTCAACCGTTGTCCGTTATTTCTTTTTTTCTTCTTTTTCTTCTTTTATTAATATTGTTTCTTATTTTATTTAATAGGAAAAATGTTGATGCTGATATATTTTTGCTAGTGGCAATTGCGTGTATTTTCATTTATTCATGTTTGTGTAACTTAAAATATTAGTTAAATTATTTTATGGTTTGCGTTATGCTGTTTATGGTGACGTAATTATTTATTTTCATAGAGATTTAATGTGATTTTAATAAGCTGAGAACAAAAAAGACGAAAAATATATGTACATATATATAGAAATAGATATATATATATATAAATATATATATAATAATAATCCACATATTTTCATTTATTTATTATTATTATGAAAGCGTTGTGAATTATTAACATTATGATTTTGAACAAAAGATAAAACTGAAATATTAATAGTATTATTATTATTATTATTATTTATTTTATTACCGACATAACATAATTGTGTTGAAAATATTCTATATAGCTATTGGCGAGGCTAAAGTTTTATCAAAATAGCCAAATAAATAATAATTCTATTAAAATAATACCAAAACTTGTAATATTAGTCAATTTCGATTACACTTAAACAACTACATTTACTATCAAAGTTTTGCTTAGCATTTTGTAAATTTATTCAGGTCAACAAAAAATGGTGTAGTTTGGGCAAGTAGTTTGGGTTGCCGTTCTTTTAGAAATCTCCCTGAAACCACAAACATAATAATTAAAAAAACAAAAATGCTATTATTCGATGCAGATGAAAAACTATAACCTGACATGTTGGTTAACTGCAATCGAAATCGACTATTATTTTATTAAAACAATGACGGATGCATACAATATTTTCTTCTTTAAAACTGAAAAAAATAAATTATTACCTAAAACAGATTTGCTATGGTTGGCTTATCAAGGGTAACTTCTTCGACGTTAATATAATGTTTAATCATGCGTTAGTCGTTTGGCCGTTTAATATATAGACTTGGGTGGATCGACTTCTTTTTTTCACACATTCTACGATTATTTTCTGAGTTGCATTTACTCCTCGATTCACTAAAGGATTTTGAAAATAAATGCAATATTCGATGTGCTGTAGGTAGCGACCCACAAGGTAGAACCTTTTTTATTTACGTAGAGATTTTTTTGTTAATATGGAGATTTTTTTATTTGAAAAACTATAAAATTCATCTAGCACGTGAATCAAAAGACCCAAATGCAACTCAGAAAGTAATGGTAGAAGGGATGCAAAAAAATTCAATCCACCCTAGTATACACATATATATAATATTGATTTGTTGGTTGCATTGGAGAATAAGCCACATGCTGACCGGAGTAATTGAAAAATAATACATATCGCATCAATCAGCTCTCCAATATTACACCAAATCATTTGACACAAATATAAAGAAACGTTTAACTTAAACCAACATGCAACATCCAACAGAGAACATAAAAATTCTCTGGTACATAGGTCACGAGTTCTGAAAATCTAATGTTTAACGAACGAAATTAGGAAGTTTACTACCCAAAAAAAAATCTACATATCTACATGAACATTTCCACATTTACGCTTTATTTAAATATCACATTGTACAACATTTAAGTTCCTATTGATTTTAACTGTCAATTAGTATATATTCTAATTCAATTATCCTATTTGCGTAGCGCATCAAAATAGTGAAATTATTCTGAATCATTAAAACAGTTTGATCATAATTTAAAATCGGAACATAAAACCAAATTCAAAAATATCATATGACTTCACTTACATGAATCAATTAAACTAAATGGACATTAAGATTATCATCTGGTGAATTTTGTTAAAAAAACATTTTCAAATAAACATGAATTAGGTACAGATCAGTTGATACAATTAAATATTAATCAAGATAAGGTTTCGGCACAGATTCCCAGACTATAAACTTATATTAGTTTTTCTATATTTATAGTACGTTATTTATTTATTTATTTATTTTATTAACAAAGAGAAAGAAAAAACTTATTAATTAGAGCAGTTATCAATTAATTTTATTTATTACCAACATATTGCCATTTTATTTAGTGATAAATAATGCTGTATTTATTGTTAAGCATATAATAATTAAAGACCTATATTTCTTGACATACCAACATTTATATCGATAGGAGATATGATCATGTTTAGCAGGTATATTACATTTGATATGACATATAAATTGCTCATAAAATTACCTTTATTTATGATTTATATTACTATTTTCGGATCAAATTGAAATGCTTTATTTGAGGATAATAAAATAATTAAAAAAAATAAATAAATAAAAAATTCTAAGGGAACAGAACAATTAATTACCTAGGTACTGATTAATTATTGCACTGAGTTATGCAATTGAAAATTATGACAATTACAAAATAGAGCAATATTCGTTCAAAGCACAACAAAAATATTCCGTACGACGGTGTTGATAACAAATAACATTTAAAAAAAAAAATCAAAACAAAACCAAATACAAATCACCTATAGATTAAATCTATTGAAATTCTTTATTGAATTTATAATGAAACGATATTTGTAATGACTACTTAATTACTTATTTAGTTTTTATAATGTGCATCTGTGTCATATATTAAAATTCATTCACATTATATAAAGAATGCATCACAACTATTAATAATTATTATTCATGATGTGCATAAATTGATGGGCAGCATTATGCTCAACTCATGCATGTTTGCATAGTTGAAATTGTTGTGAATGAAAGTTTTTTTTTCCTCTCTCATAAACTATAAAGTGAAATTTGTAATACCTACACACGAGCCAAGATTTATGTTGTCACGTAGATATTATTATTATTTTTATTAATAAAATATATATTTCTTTTTTTTATCCCATTGAAAGAAAAGAAGCACATCACAATACTGGAGAATATGAGACATTATTATACAATGGGTTAAATTACGAGTTCAACTATTAAATTACAAGATTTATTTTAAGATTTTTTTTTTCTTTTTGTCAAGAAAAAAATTATTATTATTATTTTGCATTGAATTCAGATATTTTAACTGTTATTAGTGGACTCCAGAGTATTGTTGTGACCATTCATTCAATTGAATTAAAAAAAAAAAAAAAAAAAAATTAAAAAATAAAATAAAATGAAAACGAATTTCGTTGTACAATTTAAATTGAAATAGACGTTGTCACCCGCATTATAATAATCATGTGAATTAAATATGGTGCTTGTACTTTCCATTAATATAAATATAATAAACAAATTTAACGCAGTGAAGTTTTATTTTGCCTGTTTCTGATGTTAGTTGGAACGAATATACAAAATACAATAATTTAAATGAAGAGTAAATGGTAAAATAAGCATAATACACAATGACAGAAATTAAAGAAAAAATATATATATATTTTTTATTTTTTTTATTATATTATTATTTAGATACGATTTTTTACTTTTGGATTGTTAATATTAACTCGTTATTATTATAAGAAATTCAGTCATTTATAAATTAATATGATAAAGATTAATTTAATAGACATGGTGTTATTAATCAATCAAACTGCTTAATAGACAATAAATCACGAATTTATATTAGAGCAGTGCTATAAATTCATTTCAATTTATAAAGTGTATGAAAGCAAAATTATATTAATAGAAAACAAAAGATTCTCATAAAATTTGTTCGGTTTCATAGAGACAGGCATAGGGTGTTTATATCCAAAAAAAAAAAAAAAACATTGCGTTAAATAGAAATACATAGAATAATAAAATATTCGTCATTTTATTCCATTGTTTATTCCTGAATTATTTTCCACTCAGAATTTAATTACGAAATTTGAATATGTTAAATTTGAACCATTTCAATCATAAATAATAAAAAAAAAAAAAAACAATGTTATTCAATAAATATAATAAATTATTGTGGTACATACATTTTTATAAAATCGATATAGAAATCTTTTACGAATCATTTTATTAGAAATTTCTCGTGCGTAGTATTAGCATCAAAGTTTAAAATTAAATCGATTTGATATTGTTTCCGGTACTTTATTATTGAAATATTTACTATGCGTATTTGTAGTTTTTGTAATGCAATTATTACGTCCAATCAAGCAGTAAGTGCGTATATCGCCATGTAAGAAATAAAAAAGCAGTAACTTATTCAATACTCATAATTTCTAGGACACTACTTTCATAGCATTTGAACGAATAAAATTAATAGTAGGTAAAATTATGCAATCTACCTTCTTCCACTTCAAACCGTATTATGTAAAATGATATTCTTATCAAAATTGGTGTATCGGAAAGGTGAAAAGCTATCAATTGAATATAGCCAACTATCAAATAAAATTAAATAAATGGGGTTTAACATTGATTTTAAGAAACATAAAAAATTATATATATATATATGTACTTATATTCAGTAAGAAAAAATTTATTGGCAATCATCGACTGAGGTCGCTGTTAGTTTGATATTTATAAAACTTTTTACGCATCTTGATTTTTTTTTCGGCATAACAATTTTCAGTCAAAAATAATTTCTTGCATAGCTTATTTAAAATTCTAGATCAACGAACTTAAACACATTTTACCGATTAGTTATGGTTGATAATATTTAATCATGTAGATTAATGGTTTTTGTATTAAAAATCATTTTTATATAAATAATATTCTAGCCAACTGTTACTAATAACGAAATGTATCTTTCGAATTGTTGAATAATCTGTCATTTTGATGCTAAATTTCAATTTAAGAAACGTTAACGAGATAATTTTTTATTACACGAAATAGAAAAAAAAAATCTAACATCATAAAATTATTTTCTTTTTTTTTTTTATATATATGTATAATGTATATGTATATGTATATAAATATATATTAAATATAAGTGCCTAACTGCTGCTGAACAAAAACTGACACAAAAATAGAAGAATAAGAAGGAAAACAAAATATCAAAAATTTCTTTTAAAAAATTATTTATTATAAATAATAATAGGTAGAGGCATGTGTGTCCATGTATACAAATAACGAATAAGCATACATAATATCAATAACCCGGGTTCGTCTTCATTATGATGCATATTGTCGGATAAAAGTATAAATAAAAATTTCATTCATTAAATTATTCAATTGGACTTCATTAAGTATAACACACAACACATTTTTATAAAACAATAAATTTAAATTGAGTATTCCTTGTATTTGTAAATGTACGTGCGTACTTCCATTTTTCTATCTGTGTTCAAGTACATCTGTTTTAGTTTTGAAACGGAACTAAACCATATTACATTTTTTTTTATTTTATTATTTTCTTTTAATAAAAACGAAGAATGAAAACGAAAAATAAATAAAAATCAGTATTAATTTTAATGCAAACACAAATTTTTAATATCGAATAGCCGAGCTACCGTTTACTGTTTGTGTACTTATATTGTACCATGCATTTACAATGAAATGTTAAATGCAGTTTAGTGGAACACATGTCAGATCAGAAAATTATAATTAAACAGTACTTCAGTCTTTAATAGATCCCAGTATTTTATTTTTTATTTATTTTTTTGAACAAAATAAAATCATGTTACGGAAAATTTAATTTCTTATTCAAAGTTTTATAGTTATATCGAGCTTAAGTAATTTTAATTTAAGCGCAAAATCTCTTATCATTTTTCTTGAACAAATAAATATTTTGTTTACTTACGCTTCACAATATGGTAATTTATTAAATCCTTTGTAAGTTTTCATATTTAGTGTCATGCCACATTCGTGACATCTGAAACAAGTTTTGTGCCATGTCTGAAAATTAAAAAAGTAAAAATAAATTAATGTTATGATTATTTTGAAAAATTTTATCAGAAATTTGGATCTTTTTTCTTCGAATATTTCTAATAAAAAAAATACAAGCGAAAAGGATTTTTATCATAGTGCCAACCACTTTCAGCGAACCTATAAATTTAAATGAACAATAAGTGGTGCGACAACATTTAAGATTTCAAATATACATATAATTACAAGTTCTATTTAAGAAAAAAGGTGCGACCAGATGATGTTCACTATTAAATATTAGACTCGATTTGTTTATCAATACATTTGTGCGGTTGTTATTTACTCTGTAATTTTTACCATCCGAAATAATTTCATTTATAATAAATTTAACTATAAAAAGACTCTTACACTACTACTATTTCTGTTACCATAGTACAGAACAGACCTGAAACCACCTGCGATCTATCATTACAGTAGTATAACCCTGGTAACATATTTTTAGTCAGAGATCTAAATACCAACTAAAGGAAGTCTCAGGGCCGGTTTAAGCAAGCTAAACGCAAATTGAGGGCGCCAAAAATTAGAGGCACCACATAAATAATAATAAAATAATATAAACACGCCAAATATGAAAATACTTATTACTAAAATAAGAAATAAAGAATTAAACAAAATCAAATGAATAGTTTTATTTCAAATTGATATTTTCAGCTAAAGGATAGGGGCGCCAAAATTGTAATTATGCCTAGGGTGCACGCACAATGCTCTAACGCTGCGCCGGCTCTAATGAAATCTTCATGGAACCAACCAACCACTATTTTATTAAAAACCGAGATTGGATATAGATTAACAAATTTAATAAATTTAATATTTCAAAATATACATCATCAATCTCAAGAACTGTTTTGACTTTAAAATAATTTTTACAAGTTCAAAACAATTAGAATTCATATAACATGGCTTCATAACCAAATTGCATTTGGAAATAGAAAAAAAAAATCAAGAAACAGGAAATCATGTTCATATTATTTTTGTGCAAAAAAAAATATTTAATTAGGTAATTTTGTCTAATAGTTTTTATATAACCAAAAAATATTGCTCTAAATATTTTACAGCCGGTTGGTTATTTATAAGATTATTTTATTATACCCGTAATCTATTGTCTACACCTTTTGATTTTTGTTTCGCGATGTCATTATGTTCGTTTTATGTGTGGAATTAAACGTTAATCAAGGCCATGATAATAAAACAATGTCGTTTTTGTGTTTGCTGCTTATTAGGTAATTATTTTTTATCTTTCTAATAACCAATTTATCATTTTTATCTTTCAAATAATATAATATAAGGAATACACAACCATTGGATTTGAGAGATAAAAAAAAAAACAAGTGAGTATATCATCAATTTATATCTTTAATGTTACTGAAAATGAGATGACATATGTATTATTATATTATATATATTTTTGGTAAATTCTTTTTATCAAATAGAAAATTAATTTATGTCATTTGAATGTTAGCAAATTTGCCAGTCTAGAAATATAAATAATTTAACGATTGCTGACTAGAAATTTTATCCAATTAATTTAGTGACTGTATTGTCATTTTTTTTTTGACTCATCTGAAAATTAACTTATGAACGGAATCTAAAACTCGTTCAAATTATGTGTAGGTATTGGAATTGTTGTTTTTCGTATTTGATTATATTTCATTTTATTTTTCTATTTTTTGTTGATAAGAACAACTTTCGTATTGGTATTGATAAATGTGAATTGTTAATACGAGTCTCCATTAGAATAAAGTTGCTGTTTTGAAAAAAAAAAAAAAAAACAATTTAATTTAATTTGAACGAGGCTATATTATTTGATCAAGCATATTTGTGAGCTCTTTTCTTATTTCCTGCGATAGTGTTTTGATCTAATCGAGAAATAGACAAAATTATAAAACAAGAAAGAGATTGGTTGAAATAATTAACTTATAGAAATGACACTCAGTCGTGCAAATGATAAACAAAATGTTACTAAAAAAAGATATTTCCTCAATCAATGCGTTAATTAAAAATGATCCTTCTGTGCATTAGTGAAGTAAATTCATTTATAGAACCTCTAATTACTCTATGATTATTCATGCTACTAAACGAACATTGCTAATAACAACTTGAAGAAGTTCAATCGATCATAGAAACTAATTCAGATTATTTTGTGAATTAAATTTTATTGAAGATTCAAAGATAATAAATTATGAATAAACCTTAAGTCACTACTTCAATACATAAAGAAAAGCAAATCGGCAATGTATTTGTAAAAATATACCAGCATATCTGCAAAACCTATCGCTATCTCAATCAATTAAGCAATTAAAAGAAAGAAAAAAAAACTATAATATAAAAATAATAAATATTGCTTGTGATCGTGAATGAATTGAAAACAATAAAAGAGAATCATTACATCCACCCATTTTCAAGAAATTGAAGCTTATACAAAAAAAAAAAATAAAGAAAAAATTTTAAAATATGAATCATCGCAAATATCTGAAATGTAAATTTTGCTTAATTTGTTTTTATACATCCTAAATAACAAATATTTTGAATAAAACTTCTTAACTACTACTAGAGTCGACAGTCGACCAACCAAACCTACTTAATAAAACAAAAACGAAATTGAATGTATATGAATTCACATTTTATGAGATCATAATAAAAATATTTAAATTTATAATTTATGCCAACTCAAGAACTTTATGTTATTTAATTTTTTTTTGGTTATTTTTATTTGAAAATAATATTAGTTATATTAAGTCGCATGATTGACGATAAATTTTTATATTGAATAATAAACACTACGCAAAACGTTTGTAAAACAAAAATATTGTTTATTAACAAAACACCTCAGTTGATATTGTGTAAGGTCAAGGCAACAAAACGTTAAGGTCACTTTCTTATTTATTTCTTTTGTTTTCCCCCCAACAACAATAACAATACTGGTTTGAGAATGAATTACTTGTACTTATGTTTTTTTCTTTTTTGTATCCAAATTTATATTAGAACGACTATCTCTTAATCTGTCATTGTAATTGACTGGTAAATAGTTTTATTAAACGCTGAACAGAAACCAAAATTAAAATAAATTAAGCATTCGGTAGATTTTTATGTTCCCTTTTTTTTTTATTTATTTTTTCGCAACATATAAATTGTTATTATTGTGTTCTCCGTTAATACGCCTTCACCTCGCTGAACAAATATTATACAAACATACACATAAGCATACTCATGTCAAACATACACATCAACAGAATTAACACCAACACGCCGCAGATGCAACAGATTTCAGCCGAATGTTTTCGGAATTGTTTGTACAACAAAATATTTTTTTTTTCTTTTTTACATTTTGCGGATAGCTTTAATGTTTTTGAAAATAACATTAAAACCATTGAAAATTCAGAAAACTATTATTAAAATAATAGATTATTGGTTAAAATAGCGTCTGTTAGATAGAAAAAAAGTTTGTGAAATGGTGGAATTTTTGGAAAAAACATAAAAAACACAATACCTTGTCTAAACACTTTAACTCCTCAATGGGATAAACAATTTTATTGCACCTAGAACAATTTTTATTCATTTCACTGGTTTTATTTTATTGTAAACAATTTTATTTATAGTCACTTTGTAATCCAAATTGATAATGCACACTTTAGAATAATAATAAATTACACACCAATAATAATTTAAAAAAAAAAAACAATAACTAAATGTGATTTTGAAACAATTTTTTTTTTTTTTTTTAGTAAAACGTCTACTTACACCGCACGCAAACGAAACGACAACGCAACTTACTGACGGACTTTATACGAATGATGGAATAATATTGAAATAACTGGATTCTCAATATAGGTTTAGTTTTTTCGTTCGTTGGTTATGGTTTGCTCATGGTGCGTAGTTTGTGAGCCGTACTAAACAAATGGTTTATGTCTTAGTTATTAAATATTATGGAGAATTCACACAATTCGTAAAAGTAATATGAACAAATGTTAAAATGATTTTGTTTAAAATTTCTGTTATTTAACAATAATTGAAAAGCTTTTTAATAACTACTTATATACCTATGTAGTTTATGAAAGTCTAGTTTACATACCGCTAACTTCACGAGAAAATGACTTATTGCTAAATCCGAACAGAGAAGACTTATTAAAAAAAACCAAAAACAAAGAGCTCTTATGAAAATTTTATATTTAAAAATCGCTCTTACTGGCAAAATTTGGTTAGGTGAAAATTTTAATAAGAGTTTTTGTTCGAAAATTTTGGCAAGAATTCTTTTTCTCGAAAGATTTAATAAGATTTTTTTTTCGTAGTGTAAAGCCTAATAAGAGATATTTTTTAAAATAATATTAATAAGAGCGATTTTCAAATATGAAAATTTGATAAAAGTGACTTCCAAAAAATTTTTTTTAATAAGAATCTCATTGTTTTTGGATTTTAAAATAAGAGTCATTTACTCGTGGAGCCAGCGATATTTTAATTTAAAAATTGATATTAAAGTACTGTACAACGGGTAAACCAAAATTATAAAACCGTCTTCATCTATCGCCGGTTGAATAATTTCGGTTTAACCGTTGTACGGTATATTTAAATATCAATTTTTAAATTAAATCACAGTTTTATATTTTGGTTTAACCGGTCGGTTATAAACAACGAATGTAGCTAGTGAAAAATGAATTATAGTAAATTTAAAATTTATTTTACTTTATTTATTTATTCATTCATCAATCGACATCATTCTGATTACAACAGGGTGGATACACCAAAAAAAAAAAATAAAGACTTGAACACACTTGAAATTTAATTTGTACTGGACAAGAAGTTCAGGTAAACCAAATGTTCCCCAGACGATGGCTAAGAGTAGAGTTGTCTCAGCACTTTTATCGTTAATACATTTTTTTATTACTCAATCGATGTTCCACCAATCGGATCGACAAAATAAATAATTATAATAAATGCAAACTCGAGGTTTTATGTATTCGATTCGAACAAAATCGTAAAATGTTTATTAAAATTAATTTTATCGCTAAAATAAATAATAGCTTAAAACTAAAAAAAAAATTAATACATAAGCCAGAAATCGTATTTAGATGCAAAAGATAGACTATTCACACATTACATTTTCGTATGTTTTATTCCGCTCTCTCGCGGATTATTAATTTCTATTATATTTTCTTATCTTAAACTTTTTTTGCTGGAATTGGCAATACAGAAATTTATCCTTTCATCATAAAACTATTTGTATTCTGGATGCTTAAGGATTACCATAGATCTATTATAGCGCTCCAATCAACCTGGCTCCGTGTGTATGCTTATGGATACATTTATCTTCACAAACAGTTGGTAAATGAGACATATTTGTCTCATAATTGAATCACCAGCAAATATGACAATACTGTAAACAACGCGATAAATTGTATTAAATTAATTACTTTCTTGTTTTATAATTTGTAAGTCATAAGCGGTTTTACTTACCCAGTCTCTTCTTTCTTTAAACGACTTTGGACATCTTTTAATTCATTTCTTAAATAAGTTATTTATTCAGCCGCTGTTTTATTTTTTGTTAAAGTTAACATCAAAACTACTTTGAATTTATTAATTCGAATAAGATTGTACGATACATTTTTGATTAATTTACAGCATTTTATGATCAACTTTTTTGGTACAATTGGCTTTGGCTGAAATACAACGAAATTTAGTGATAACATTTGTGTTCTGATCGAAATACATTAAAATTTGATGGAAACATTCTGCAATAACACTATCATTTCATAATTTGTTATCGTATGGATCTTCTTCTTTGACTATGCAGCATTATTGGTGTTTTGGTTTTTTTTTCCTTCTTTATTTTGCTTTTTTTAATTTGTAGATTTGTTGTTAAACAACTTATAAAAATATAATCTTCAGTTTTAAACACGTACGTTACTAAATATTTAAATAAAGTTTGTTTTGACATTTTTAATATCAAAAACTACGACAGCAATCGCAACAGTTCACTGAGTTTACACGTTGTTCTTTGGATTAAGATTTTACTTTCGTAAATTTTTAATAACTTCAAGTTACACGATGTGCAATCGTGTCAAAAAAAAGTAGGCTTATTTACATCTGGCGGCTTGATATTTAATTATATGTACCATTCACAATTTTTTTTTGTTTATTTAAAAAAAAAGTTAATTTTGTTGATTTTTGTGCGAATACTTCTGATTAATTGGAAGTATTTGATTAATAAAAAAAATAATAATAGTAATCGGACACAGTTTAGTAAATAATTAGATTGATTTTTGCTTCAAAAATATGATTTATTGCGAACTGTTCATATTAAAAATAATAAATTAAATGTCAAGCCGCCAGTTGTGACTTGGTCTATTTTTTTTGACACGTTTGCGTAGCAGTGAAATTTCAAAAAATTTCTTTTTTGATATTTAAAAAAATGCTCTTTTATTTAAAAATTGATATAAAATTATATGCTTTTAAGACTTTTTTTTACTAACTTTAAGTAAAACGGCTCACGGCTCATGTTTCATTGTTTTAATGTCAGTTCCTAGTATTTCTTCATTGTTCTAATGTCAGTTCCGCGGTATTTCGCCGCCTTACTTTTGTAGTCTATTTTCTTAAAATATCAATAATGTAATGTAGTTACATCACGCACCTAGTCTTCTTTATCAATTGACTACGATTATTTGCTTACAATCTCGTAACAGGCGTATTAACTTGTATTTTAGCAACCTGTTTATTGATGTTAATTTTGACATTTGGGTATTTTTATTTATTTGCATGCAATTTTTTTCATTTATTATTTAAAAAAAAAGCTTTGATAAACTTGCAATAAACATTAGGATGTATTTTCATGAAGAAATTTACACGCCGTTTAGGTTTTTAAGTAACATGAAACCGTCTTCACTACCAATTATGTCCGTTCTGTTACAAACAGCCATAACGAAACGGCTGTTAGATAACAGGCCTGTTTTCTAACAGTCAACTGTCTTCATTACCAACTACGAACCGTTTGGTAACCAAACAGTCGACTTATTTGATACCCCGTCTTCTTCTTTACATTTCCAACGGTGTAAAAATTATGGCTAAAGAAATGACAGATCTGAATTTTTTATAACAAACCCTCGCATATACAAATATGATTATTAAAACAAAATTGGAATTTATTTAATTAGCCTCGTTCTGTTTTATTACTACAGTATAACTCCTCTAAGGGCCATTTTATCAATCACGGTTTAACTTAAACTGAGTTTAACTTTAAACGGCCAACATCGGGCGTTTAAGTTAAACTCAGTTTAGGCTCAATTTTGCATGATAAAACCTACTTTAACTATGATTGAAAAAATGACATTAAACCGAGTTTAAAATACGATTGATAAAATGGCCCTAAGTGGACCACCCTCCGTCGCGCAAACTTGGGTGGGCCGGTCCACTTAGTGGAGTCTGGAAAATGGAAAAGCCGAAAAATTAAAATTTTCATGTGTACTACAAATTTTAGGCCATTTCCAACGTTTTTCTTTTTGGTGGTCCACTTAGAGGAGTTATACTGTATTATTATTTAAACTATTTCTAATCCTTTTTTTCTACTCTTTAACGAGAAGTCTATGTTGATGGATCGGATTTCAGAAATTCGGATGATATGTTAAGTCATTTAAAAAAGTAGTTTGTATTTGCCGTGATAAATTTGATTCCATTGATTTGTATGTTTCGATTAACGTTGATGATCTTACGTGTGTGCGTTTACAATATTCAAACTCATTATAAATAAACTAGACAAAAGTGTTTCTACCATTCTTTATTTCAACCGCAATGAAACATTTTTATCTAAAAATCAATAAGCTTCATCTTACAAGTGCCATAAATGTCCACAATTTTTTTTCAATTACTATTGATTATTGGGTTTGTGACTATCGTTATCACTTATGTGATCACGGATATACAGATGGTTCACAAGGCTGTACTAACGATTGCGAACGCATGAAATCCGTATATTTTTTTAAATGGTTAGTTTTGATGTATTTTCAGAACTAATAAATCCATTTACAATTTACATACAGAAAATAATAGGTTAGTGATATAATTTTTTTGATCAGAAGATGATGAAATCTTGATATTATAATTTTTGTTTTGATTGAATTCCATATTTCCATATTAAATGTAGTTGTAAAATTGTAAGTTCCTACATTCTAAAGTATTTGATATTTCAACATATTTGTATTTTAAATACAAAGTATTTAAAATAGATTTTGAGCTCTAAGTCCGAAGTCTGCTTCAATTAATTAATTCTGGTGCATACAAATTTTGCAAATAAACAATTTTCCATTCATCCCATCCAAATAATAAGTAATTAAAATACATTTCAAAATACTTGTATTTTAAATACAAGGCATTTAAAATACATTTTGAGCTCTAAGTCCCATCTCTGGTAGTCGCAAACATCTCCAAATAATTTTCCAACAGTTAATTTTTGGCGCAACTATAGAACATCTAAACCAATATTTAACGTAAAATTTAACGATAAAAATACACATTATAAATTATACATATATTTTTTTGTAGCTTAGTAAATAGGAATCGTATTTATAAGCACAAAAATAACAGCTTTCGATTTTTTTTTCCTTTTTAATATCCCCAGTAAATACTTAATCTATTATAATAAAATAATAATTAAAGAAAGAAATTAGAATGTGTGTTATTCAATTTAACTATATTTGTGATATGTTTGAAAATGTTTTATCAATAACATGTTTTCCTGAAACAATTATAAAATGAAATCGTATTCACCGGGGTATTTGCAACAATTGGTGAAGTCATTATTTCAATACAGCAATAAACACAAACGTAAATAATTGTATATATAAAAAATATTATATGTATAAAAAAAATATGTGTATCAATGCACTGTCACAGATAACATGCATGTATCTATTAGCAATTAGTAACGTGGCGGCATAGAGAAAAAAAATAGTGATTTTTTTCTTCGTTTAAATACTTGTTGATTAAATTACATACTGAAAATTTATATTCAAACGAATCAATAATTTTACCTACGGGTGAATATATGAATTTAACTACAAAATGGAAAAATTTGCAGTTCAAATCAATATCTACACAAATATTTAAAGAAAAATTGAATGTTCGTTTACACAGCCAAAAATATTGTGGAGTTAAATCGAAAGTAAACAAAAGAACTAAAACCATCAGCCATGGAAATATTTATAAAACAGAAAAATTAATCTAATAGTGCACGAAAAAGAAAAAGGAAAAAAAAACAAATTAACATATTCCGAATGATTTTGTCTTAATCTAATTAGGTATATTGAAACAGTATTCACTCGTAAATAATATCACAAAAAGCAAACTTCACTTGTATTATTTACCGCGTGATATATATAAATATCTATCCATACAGGTGTATAAACACGTTGGTGTTAAGTCAAGTGTGTATAGGTATAGGTGCACATTACAAAATTATACTTTAAGCATTAACTTACATGCTTATTATTAGGTAAACATATATTATTATATATTATATCACACTATTCACTCTAATCACATACGAATAGATAGATATATATAAATATATTTTCTTTATATACATTCGGTGGCTATTTATATACGACCATATATACATTCTATACTTTTTTTTCTTCCTCAAATTGCATTGAAAAATAAATTGCATTATATTGCAATATTGCATAATACAATATTATAATAACACAAATGCGATATATATTTATATATTAAAAAAAAAAATACGCATGCGTTATCCTTTTACCTGATGCTAGCGCATCTAGCGTCCGTTTTCCTATCGGGTTTTTCCTTCGTTGGAATGCATATTCAATTTTAGTTTGCTGCGGGTTTTCACATCAAAAACATTTAACTGTCATAGTCTTTTCTTGGCATAACAGACAAAATTTAAAACGAATCATAAAATAATAAAATTTAATAAAATTAAAAAAAAAATTATAAAAAGTAAAATCAAATTATATTTAAATTATCCTAAATAAAAATAATTCGTTCGGTGATTATTAATTATGCATATATCAATGTGAATAAATATTATCGGTTTTTTTTTCTCAACGGTATAAATATTAAATAATCTATCGAATAAATTTTTTATTGAAACAATTTAAATAATTAGTGATTTGCTCATAGTTGCAGATAATATTATAGTGATTTTTATGAAAAACACTTGAATTTAAATATAATATAAACTTTGTTTGTGTATTCGTGTCAGGATAATACAACATAATATCCATAACCACACCATATTCATGTTTTAAATATTTAATGGAATATAGATACAAGTGAACCTACAGAGAATACCGTCATCATATTATGAAAATATTATAGAGAAAATTATTACGAAGGTTTGTTAAGTTTTCTTTTTTTTTAAAAAGAAAAAAAATTAAATATTGAAAAAATATTACTTTATTATATTTTATAGATTTTTACGTAAATTCATTAAAAATTAATTTATTTATATTTATATGCCTTACTCAAATATTATCAAGCAGACGCTTTTACCATTTAAACACTAAAATTTAAAAATCAATTTATATTTTTATAAATAAAAAAAAAAAAAAAAAATTTTAATTCACCGTCGGGTGTCTGCCGCTATATAAGCTATTTTTTTTTTTTTTTTTAGACATCCCTAATTACGAATGCTAACATTTTTTAAAAAAAAATCAAAGTTTTATTGGCTTTTGTCTATGGCATAAATAACTTAACGTTTTAACAATAATCAATTTTGGTCTATAAATATTGTAAATATTATTCGTTCATTATCGAATATTTGAATGTGAAATGGTGAATCATGAATAAACGTCATTTATATATATTTTTGCCTTAGAGAAAAAAATTCACATAGACACTTAATTGCCAAAAAAAAGAAATCAACATATATAGGAAAATGTATATTGTGTTTATAGAGTCAATATTCTTCTTTCGTTTTTTTTTTTTTTGCTAAATTTTATCAACGAAAAAACATGTATTCTTTCTTATACATAGTCAAGTCAACTTCTAGTTTAGAACGATTCATTTGAATTGTACGACGGAATTACGTAATATTAATGTGCGCACCATTCCATAATACAAGAACATAATGTGTAACTGAACTTATACAATATATTGAATTGTGAAGAGTTAGTTTGTTTTTTTTTTTTTTATTTTTTATTTGTTACTCTTTTCTTTTCTCATTTTTTATTCAAGTTTTATTTTCAAGCCATGAATTTTATATTGTTATAAAACTTTTATACACTTCACTTTATAAAACTTGCATAAAGCTTTTGTTTAATAGCTGAAACATTTCTTTCAAAATCTATTGCATTTAATTTAAATACTTACCATTTGATGTATATTAAATAATTTAAAATATGCTTGAGTGGAGCAGATTAATATTTTCCCAAATTTTGTTTATTGCAATAAATCATTGATATATCGAAACATATATATTATGTATTTAGTTGATTTGTAAATGTGTTTATGGTCAATAAATTTTCTTGAATTCTTTTATAACATGGAAACACATGCGAAAAGTTAATCCAGACGGTTTTCTTTTTACTTTTCTAACTTTATATTGTTTTTATTTGCTAGAAGTTTGTCATACGTACATGGCATGTTTATTGTAACATCCTTAATCTTCATGCACGGGATATTATATCTAATTTATGCAGACAGTGTTTTTTTCTGCTTTCTTTCTTTATTCTGATTTTTTGACATGGTCTATAATTTCTTTCATAGGTACCAATATAGAAAGAAGTGTATCCTTGGAGGGCAAAAAAGTTTTTACTATGTCCTTAAAATAAATTAAATCAAGAAATTAATGTCATGGGTTTTTGCTTTCCTCTAAGATATCTCGTTTTTCTTTGTCATATTTTGTTATTTTTTGTTTTGTTTTTGTACTTTTATTCGTTGTTTTGTTGTTTTTAACAAAAAAAAAACACCACCGCAAGCATAAAATCGATTTTTGGCTGTTTTGTATTGTAACCGCACATTGAATTGGAATAAGTTTGTACACTTTATATGTATTTGTATTATGTTATACGTGCAAGGATAACAAAAAAAAAAAAATTTAAATGACTTTTCTGTTATATACTTACAATAGACATATAAAAAAAAAAAAAATACAAAAATAACATTATGAAATAATAATGCTTATAAAAATACATCAACAATAACCAAAAGAATATTTCTTTTTTTTTATTTATTTTGAAGCAGTTATAATTCGTAAAGGTAAGACATAATAAATCTTTGCAAAATAACCGAATTCATTTATTATTGATGTTTACATTCTTTTTTTTAGTTTTCATTTTTATTTATTTGTTTTTAGCCTCAGACGTACGTTATAATAAATTAAGAATGCGTTAATACCACACCTGTAACTGTAACCTTTTTACATGATTTTTTTTTATTTATTTTTTTATTAAATTTTTAATTTTTAATAAGCTGAAAAGTTTTTTTTAATTCTTCTTATTCTACCCATTTTCCATGTTCGATACACTTAACGAATTGAAAAACTGTCAAATTTTCATTTTGAATTAAAGAAAAGTTATAATGTGTGTGTGTGTGTGTAGTGTAGTGAGTATAGAGTATAGAGTATATTTTTTGTTTTTTTTTTTTATTTTTAATTTGTTATTCTGTTTCTTTTTCTATAGTTGACCTACATTAATAAAGTGTGACCGAGCGGCGGTTGTTATATAACATAGCATTTAGTTCAAATCGTGATAACTGATGGTTAAATTATCGTATGGTATATTGTATTTAGTTTACTACATATATACAGAGATATTGGTATTTGATTTAATTACATGATTAACGGATATTATTGATAAATTATATACGTATACAAATATAGTGTAACAGCCATTCACCAACTATATATGTATGTGGAAAAAATAAATATAGAAACAAGAGATTCATTCCCAATAAATAAATTATTATTATTGATATTATTATTTTGTTTTTGACGAAAAAAATTACTAACATTATGCATTCATTTTTGTGCACTTTTGGAAAATTGGGAAAATTTGCTCGCTCACCCCCCCCCCTTTTTTTTTTCTCCGCCTTTTCACAAAAATGAAGTGGTCTTTTTTATTTGGAACCACTGAAAAAATCTTTACGGTTTACTCAGTATGACACTATAAACTTAATCAGAAATAATAAAATAGGTGTTTTGTCTGATAGTATGTGATATAATATTTTATATGTTGGTTTATTGTCGACCGAATTACATTCGCATAGATTTTTGTTTTGATGATTTTCATTTAATGTGAATAACTGTTTTTACAAATTTTCTCCTTTTTTTTCTATAATTTCCAAAACATTTTTCTTGAATTTCTTTTATCTATTATTTATCCATATTTTATCTACACAATTACGTTGAAAGTATAAAAATATTGTATGAGAATACATTTATTAATTTCTCATCCATCTCTCACGTCTAATGCGACGCTTCAGGTACACGAAATTTTTATTTTATATTCAATTTAGCATTATAATGACTTATATGATTGTTTTTGTAATGTATATTTAAGTGAAACACAGTATCACTTTTGTGATAAATTTTGTGAGTAATTGTTTTTCTTCTTAAACAAAAATGTGTTTAATTTATTTTAGAAGTTTTTGTCTTATGTCAGGATTACGGATATTAAATGCAAAATTAAATGTTATTAATTTCATAAATAACAATCTGCCAATCAATTGGTGCTTATCTTCATTTTTGTAAAGAGAACAATTAAAATCTTATTAATTAATAAAAGGATTTTTCTTTGAGGTCATATATTTAAAAAAAAACCTGTTTGTTTTACATTTTAGCGGATTACTCGATTATAAATGCTTATACTATTACTTCATTGATGAAAAGGAAAAAGGCATCGTGATTTTTTTTTTTGCTCACATTCTTTTCGATTTTTCTCAGGATTGGCTGAACGGATTTTGATGATTAACGCTGAATCGAAATATAAAGACTTTGGTCTTGATGTGTTTTGGTTTTAAGTTTCAAAAAATCAGTTTTACATCTCGACGATCCGAAAGAGCTCAAGACCAAAACCAATATAGGTACCAAAAATAGAATTTTGATGTGCCTTCATTTCTGCGTCTAACGTTGGATCAATCATTAAAATCCATCAACTCAGTCTTGACAAAAATAGAACATTAGTACATACTTTACGAACAAAATGAGAATTAATTAGAAGATAAAATAATGCTAGGTATTATTATTTTTCTTTGTTTATGAAATTAATACTCGCAAAAATGAAGTTCTGTACCAATTTATTGGGCAGCTTTTTTAAACGGTATATGTAGTTAGTGGCCAAGGATGGAATATACCGTTTGTGTACTGTGACATTTTTCTTAAAATTTTAAACTTTGTAGAATGTAAAAATACATATTTTTGAGATATTGTTTACTATCTGATAAAAATATGCGAATGTTTCTTTTTATTTATTAAGCAAAATATCTTTTTCATTTTTTTGTATGCATATTTTTTTCCTACATGTCTAATACGAAATCTAAGCTGAACGTTAATTGATATAATTTTCTTTAGCAAAGACTATATAAATAACTGTAGATAAGATCTACTTATTTTCTGACTAAGTGTAAATTGCAATTAAATATCAAGCACTTCTTCCATAAATAAGAACAATTTAAAATGATTCATTAGTACTTTAAATAAGATTGCATAATTTCCTAAGATCGTTAAATAAATAAATTTGTTCACATTATAATAACCATTAATTAATTTCAGACAAAAATGTAGAGCTTTCAAATAGTGATGAATTACATTGAAATTTTATTTTAGGTTTTACTGATAAACTGTGTCGCAACAA
>JAABKK020000989.1:0-26453 GCA_011634745.2 Catotricha subobsoleta
ATAATTATTTGCTTTTCTCTTAAAAAACTGTCGCTTTTTCGCTTTTCTTTTTTCAAATTTCTGTGCGCACCCTGAATTTGTTAATACATGCAGTAGTTACTATGAAATAACAAATCAACAATATTACAGTCGAAATAAACAAATAAAAAAAATTTTGCGCGTCGTCTGCTCCATGCATGCTTACATATTCGCAATATCTGTTTCATTTACACACAAAGAGCTTCTATTTAAATTTTAAATTCATTTCTACACATCTTGTATTATGTACTTACTTTCTTTTGATTTATTATATTAATCAATTTTAACAACTTCACTTACTTGAACGTAGTTGTTTCATTCAAGCTATTTTGTATTTGTATACTCTGCTTAATAGCGACTACAATTGATAGACTTGAACTGCTATCCTGTTTTTCATATAATTAATTATAGTTCTGGTATTTATGCACAAAATATTGATTATTCATTCTGAAATAAGCTTACATTTTTTTAACCAAAATCTATTGGAATGATAACTATGCAATTTAAGTCGTTTTTTTTTTCGTTTCCTGATTTTTGTTCTTTGCAAATAGAAGTTAAGCTTTCAATAATGTATTTGAGGTAATATAATATGTGTATTTCTGATATTTTATTATATATTAAACTCATAAATAATATATTTTGGGAAGATTCCGTCGGTTGGTAACAAAATTACGAAATTTTCTTAAAAAATGGTAAAAGCATCTATCTCATGTTGCGTACAAACCGGCGTAATCTTCCCAAACTCTCTAATCAGCATTTAGTACAGATATATTTATATCTGGCATATACTTACTTTAATACATAAATCTAATTTATCGTTAAAATGTATATATCTGCTAAGTATATAATGATTATATTAAATTTACATCCATTTTATATACCTATTACCTAGTAAGTAAAAAAAAAAACTGGGTGAGACGAATAAAAACATGGTCAACTTTAATAAGGAAGACACTAAGAATTGGAATAGTTTTAAAGTCGCAATCGCCGGCAAGGTAAACGATGTTTGATGTTTGATGATTTATGATTTATGTAGTTGATTTACGAGTAACAGATGACATATTTTTCAAAACCAACCAAACTACAAGAAAAAAAAAACTATCTTTATTTTTAAACATTGGACGAACCTATTAATTCTAAACTATATATGGGTAGGTCGAAGGCTTTATCTTTGAGCCAGTCCATTCCTCCTATAGACGATTTTCATTAGAATAAAATTGAGATTCTTGCCACTTAAAAGAGAATTAATTCTAAATGTAAAACCATCACTAAATTTCTATGATATGATATTAATATTACTACACTAAATGCAAATTTAAACTTTTTTTAAAAATGTATTTTTCATCATTATAAATATATACTAATAAAATAATCTACATAACAAATGGATTTTTGAAATTTTGAATTATTTAATAATAATAATGGAAATAAAATTTGAAAAAAAAAATGCAGACGAAGACTCAAAAATTTTAAATAACGAATAAATTCATAATGGATGGGAATTATAAACCGTTAGAATAGATTAATACAACCGTTTTTTGTTATTATAGATAATATAATTATATTTCTCAAATAAGCGATTTTATTAAATTCTACAAAAATATATGAAATTTGAATACAAAAATATACGAAATTTGAATACAAAACTAGAATATTTGCATTTTTTTTTGTAAATATTTTTGCATATATTTTGAACCCTAATTACTCTATTTTAAATGCAGATTCCCATATACCTTAATTTCGTTTGTTAATAATCATTTGTTAATAAATACATAACACATATTTATTAATGATGAATAGTTAATATCATTTAGTAACTCAACGAATGCTTTTACTTCCAATTTCTCAATATACTAGCAGCTTTCTGTAAATTCTCATCCTTCTTGAAAAAGCAATAACGAACATAGCTCTCAGCCAGTGGTTTATTACCTTCGCTATAAAAAGCAGTTGGAGGTATTCCTTGTAATCCTAAATTTTTCGTCATCCATTTGGTGAATCGATAGTCTTTATATTCATCAGTTTCAGCAGATAAGTCCGCTTTTGCTTCTATAGAATTCAATTTTTATCAATTAAAATTAAGTTTTCAATTTTTTTAACAATGTCAAATATTACCCAATTTTGACCAGTCGGCTAGTAAGAAATATCCACCTTGCGGTACAATAGCATTCATGCCAACATCTTGAAGAAAATCAATCATATAATCACGTTTGGATTCTAATTCAACGGGCAGTGAATTAAAATAACATTCGGGTGCATCAATTCTTTTCAATTCCGATTCAAAAGCAATCGCAACAGCTTCCTAAATTTTTGATTTATAATTAATAAACGAATATTACGTACTTATTTAAAATTATAATAATATAATGATTACTTGAATCGGTGTAGGGCATGTGTATACTGAGTTTTGGTGGACCATTTGTAAATTAACGATGAGATTTTCTGGTCCATATGCCCATCCAATTTTCCAGCCAGTTACGGAAAATGTTTTACCAGCCGATCCAATTGTTATTGTTCGTTCATACATTCCCGGAAGAGTACCTATCAATTATTTTTTCGTTTTTAATAATTTTATCTCTATAGTGAGGTAATACATATTTCACATTATAAGCAATTTGTTATTGTGACTTACAAATTCGAATATGTTTATTATTGTCATAGATCATCCATTCATACACTTCATCAGAAATACACAGCACGTTATGTTTTATACATAAATTCGCAATTTTCTCCAACTCAGTTCTAAATTTATTTAAAATTAATCAATTAGATTTAGAAAAATATTCGATTGCAACCAACCTATTGAACACTTTTCCAAATGGATTGTTTGGTGTATTCAATATAATCATTTTAGTTTTCTCGTTAAATAAATTTTCTAGTTCAGCGTCATCAAGTACCCAGTCACCAGAACTGATAGCACCATCATTTGATTTATTCTAATTGGATAAAAACGTAATATGTTTATGGAAATTGTTATTTATTTTACTTAACAATCTCAAAGGTCAATATATACCAGTCTTAAAGGAATAAACTTTGATACACCTCCAGCCATTTTAACCATAGGTTCGTAGCAATCAAAAAATGGTTCAATAATAATAACCTCATCACCCTCATCAACATGTCCTTGAATAGAAGCGTACAATGCTTCATAAGCACCAGATGTGATTAGAATTTCAGTTAATGGATTAAGCTCTCGATTTATTAGCCTTGAGTATAAAACTGAAAGGGCTTGAACAAGACGTGGATGACCCTGAATTTAAAATTTGGTTCATTATTTTATTTGTAATAAAAGTGATATTTTTCAATCAAGTTAATCGATTAATTTCTTACAAATCCACGTGTATATTGGTTCAGCAATGGATTAGAGCTATTTGCAGTTGCAGCTAATGCATCGGTAATATATTTCGGTACTGGATAATCAGAAAAACCCTGGCCAAGGTTAAGCGGCTGATATTTCATTGCTAGTTGAATATATTCATTCCTTTAAAGAGATAAGATTATCGATCAATTACTTAGTTTTTTTTTTTTTTTTTGTAAATTGCGTGTGTGCAGTACATATTAAATATGGCTTACTAATTAATTTATGACTTATTATATCAAACTGATAATTTCTACTTACCATACACTTGGTGTGCTACCTTGATATCGCTTAGGTAATTGGAATTTATCAACAACTGATTGACTTGCCATATTTCTGGATTGATTTTGTAATGAATAATTAGATTTTGCAGCCAACAATTTTGTCGGAAAATTTTTCCACTGATTTTTTTTACTTAAAACACGAGATATTGTGGAAATCATCTAGAACAAATTTAAGATAATAAACAAGTGATAAGAAAATAAGTATATGATTATTAAATGAATTGTACATTAAACACTATAAATAAACACTATTACGTATTAATTTCTTTAAAATATCAATATTTTCATTATTCGCAGAATGACTTTTGACTATGTATATTATTAGGTATTAGAAAAAATTGTTTATTTCTACTTACGTATTTTATTATATAGGTAGGTATATTCTTATTTATCAATTGAGTAAGAACATATTTTATATGACAATGACAACAGTGCAATATATTTTTTCATGACACCGTATTTATTTCGTTCGGTCTGTTTAAATAATCCAATATTTAGTTAACGAAATTATTTGGCGCGGTAATGTACCTCTACCTATATATTACATATAAATGTAAGGTTATAGTTAAAATAAAAAAAAGAACGAAAAAAAAATAATAGGGGTACCAAAACACGAAGAACTTTGTGTTCGTGAAAATATACATGTTTTCGAAAAATGAAGCCGTGTACCAATCCATTACTGGTTGTTTTTTTGTTTCAAAAATGAAGCAAAACAGAAATTAATTTATACCTTACATGGTGACGATCAGGATGGTATCAGATAGACATTATAGAGAGAAGCCAACGAAATATTGATAAGAAGTAGATATACAAAAAAGTGAGGAGATTTGAACTACTTAAATTCAAGTATAATTTACACAGAAAATAGTAGAATAACTTTGCTGGTAATTTCTAACTCGATTTCAATATTGATATACAAAAATTGGTTAATGATTCTAACTATAACAAAACCAGCATACAACAATATTTAAATATCAGAAAATTAATTAATTAAATATATAAAAAAAAAAATGAATATAATTGAGGATATTTCTAACATCTTTATTCTATTTTTGTTCTAGACAGTCTGACTATTGTTCAAGTATATGTGTCAGAAATCTTTGGTTTTTTTTGTTAAGGTACTAAGCCTTTTCAGGAGTGATGAGATTTTTCTTTTTGAAGTGGCGTTTCAAAAGTTCATCATCAACTAAAAACTATTCAAACGGTCTACTTTGGTCCTAAACATTTGTCTTTACAGTAAAAATCACTATACACTATTGGTCAATGATTCAGAGTTACTTTTAAATAAATTTTAGGGTTTAATTTAGTAATCTTTTTATTAAACACGTATGACGGAATGCTATCTCCTAGACTTACGGAAACAATGCCTGAGACATTAAATTTGATAAATGACATTATGCCGGCGTATAACCCCTTATCTAATTTTATTATCTATACTTTTATAATGTTTCATAAATTAATATTTTCGATTTTCTAACAGAGAACAGATGATCTTCAGCTTTCTACATAATAAAAGAGATATAAAAGTTCGATTATTCTTATTGGAATAATAGTGAATGTACTCCCCCTGTATGAGCTAGGTTACTATAAAACTTTTGAAAAGGATGTTTGTCGTTTTCTTTTGTGAACTTATTTTTGCTTTTGAATTGGATAAACATTTATGCATATATACTATAAGTATTAATATGTATCACAGAATTTGGTCATATTTGATAATCATTTAATTTAAAATTTACGCAATTTAATTTATACATATTATTACCCAATTTATGTGATACATATTAATACTTGCAGTATATTTATAAATATTTACCAAGATCAAGAGCAAGAATTAAGTCCCAAAAGAAAACGCCTGTTGCCATAGCAGAATTCAAAATTTAATAACTGATTATGTTATTTTAATACAATTTTAATTATTTAACGAAATAATTCGAAATTTTAACGTTTCATCCATCAGTTTATAAAAACTAAGTACCAACACCATAAAAATAAAACAACATTCCTGTAACTTATTTTAAACATGGCAGACTATCGTCTGGAGTCAATCAAATAGTAAACTTGTATTTTAATTAATAATCTTGGTTTTTCAATGTTAGTGATAGAATAGAACAAATAATAAAATTAAAAAGAAATTAACTAAATATTATTTATTGTGCGCTGTGAATGGTGGCATCATTAAAAAAGAAAACAATTATTAAGGTACGAAAGACATTTAATTTATGAAAAATCGATTCTGTCAAGCAATTTTTTATTCTTCCTTTCTGTAACATTAAAAGCGCAATAAGTAGTTTTATTGGGCATTTTGTTATGTATTGTGCAAATTTTGACCGTTACATTTTACAGTTTTTTAAAAAAATTACTTTAAAATTATTTTTTTTTTGTTTATCTAAACTGATTTTTCTTAATAAATTTATGTGTTTGGTGGCAAATTAATGGTTTTATTAATAAAAAAGAAAACATTTGTGGCGCGCTGCTTTATGATATTTTGCGTGTATAGTTATTTTCATGCAGTGCTATGTATCTACTCTACATGCATTTCGATACAAGAGATTTATTTAAGCATAGACATTTTTAACGCATCATTAACTTATACAAAATTCTCCCATATTGGAAGTTTAGTTAATAGTTATTTATATACTACGTTCGTTTAGTCGTCCGCTATGTGATTTTCTTTACTATTTATAGACATTTTTTTTTCTCTATTAACTAATTAAACTAAATTACCTTCCATTTTTCTTTATTAAGTGCATAGGAGCATAGGTATGCAGACGTAAAACGATATACGCACATAACTATATTTATTTGTTTTAATGGTCATTTTCTCACGAATATTTTTTCCGGTAGTTATATATTTGCTAAATAGCGATTATTTAATAGAATTATTATAGCATACCTACATTTATTAATAAATAAATTAGAAGTTTTTATTACTCATACGAATCATGATGCATATTATGAGTGATAATAATTTACGTCATGCGGAAAGAAGAAATACTTCCACTTCCCCATAAAATATGACAGTTGCTGTTATTTATGCATATTTTTTTTCCACTGCGCAAGTAACTGCAAAATTTTTTCTGTTTTTTTTTATTTTTTTTATTTTTAAAGTAAGTACTTATGCGTTTTATTGTCAATTTCATTTATTTATAGCAGAGTTGAATGAAATAGATATTCATTGTTATTTTTCCTTTTTTGCTTTAATCTAAATAATTAGGAATGGGCTAAAAAGACTTAGGTTTAATACGAACCTCAATTTTTATATCACTCATTTTACGGAATTATGAAATTCAAAACAAATAGACATCGGATATTTGAATATTGAAAACCCCATTAATATGATATTGCTAAGGGTTTTTCTTGCGTAAGGGACCTTTTACAAATTATATTATACAGACTGAACTTTCTACGCCTAATCGAGGATATTTCATAATCATGGTATTTGTATGTTATCGTTATAATGATATAATTCTCTTTACTATTACACTATCTCTAGAGATGGTGTAAAAATGAAGAGATTTATTTTATTATAGTGATAATTTTAAACAAATACCATGGATAAAAACACGTACACATATATTTTTCATTATAAAAAAATTAAATTACACCGCAGATTCTTGCTTTTGAACTGTCATCAAAAATTATTGCTTACACAATACACATGCATAGAGCATTCATATACTTAAGTCATACTTTATATTCTTTAATCAAACCACTGTTTATTTTTCTAATTATCTATCTACCCTTAGTGAAAGCAAATCGTAGAAGAGAACCTAAAAATCATTAAAAATGGAAGAAGATACTGAATATAAGAAATTACCTGTTGACGAACGTTGTGTTCATAAACTATGGAAAGCTCGAGTTGATGGATATGAAGAAGTTATTAAAATATTTCGTGCGATTGATGACGAAAAAGCGGCTGAATGGAATAAATATTTAGGACTAATCAGAAAGTTTGTCGTTGATAGTCATGCTATGGCTCAAGAAAGAGGTTTAGAGGCAACACTAATTTTCGTGGAAAATGCTGGAAATGCTGGTAAAACTGTCGGCGATGTAATGTCTGGTCTTGTGTCAAAATGTTTTTCTGCACCAAAAGCAAAGATTAAGGATTTAGCTTTTCAAATCGCACTAATGTATATTGAAATTGAAAAGCAAGAAACTGTTATTGAAGAATTGATTAAAGGAATGGATGGAAAAAATCCTAAAACAGTTGCAGCTTGTATATCGGTAATAACACAAGCGCTTAGAGAATTTGGTAGTAAGGTGGTTGGAGTTAAACCAATCATTAAGAAAATTCCAGTTTTATTGGCCGATCGTGATAAAAATGTTCGTGAAGAAGGAAAATTATTAACAGTAGAAATTTACAGGTTTAGTGTTTTTTTTTGATTATTGAATTAAATATTTTGATCAATTAAATTTATATCTTTTGTAGATGGATTGGGATGGCTTTAAAACCTCATTTGTCGTCACTAACAACAGTTCTTGTCACTGAACTAGAAAGTGAATTTGATAAATTAAAAGGAGAGAAAGCAGAACCTACCAGGCAAATATTTCTTCTCATGATTATTATTTCATTAGTTTAAAATAACTTATTATTATAGATATCTAAAATCTCAACAAGAAAAAAGAAATGCAGCGGCATCTGCTGCGGCAACTGATGATAATAATGAGGACAACGAAGAGGACGATGATGGACAGCAGGAAGAAGTGGATCCATTGGATTTGATAGATCCCGTTGATATTTTATCCAAGTTGCCAAAAGATTTCTATGACAAACTAGAATCTAAGAAATGGCAAGAACGTAAAGAATCTCTTGACGCCTTGCAAAATTTACTCGAAAGTCCAAAGATTGAAGCTGGAGACTATGGTGACATGGTGAAAGTACTGAAAAAAGTGCTAACAAAAGATAGTAATGTTGTTCTTGTTGCTATGGCTGGAAAAAGTTTAGCTTGTTTAGCAAAAGGCTTGGGTAAGAAATTTTCTCCATATTCAGTTGCTTGTGTGTCTGGAATTCTTGAGAAGTTTAAGGAAAAAAAAGCAAATGTTGTTACGGCACTTCGAGAAGCAATTGATGCTATTTATCCATCAACAACATTAGAGGCTCTTCAAGAAGATTTACTTGAAGCACTTGCTAATAAAAATCCAAGTGTTAAAGCGGAAACAGCTTCATTTTTAGCTAGAGCTTTTGCGCGGACGCTTCCAGCTGTTTTTAATAAAAAGTTATTAAAAGCTTTTACAACGGCATTACTAAAAACGCTAAATGAATCTGATCCAACAGTAAGAGATAGTTCAGCTGAAGCTCTTGGAACAGCTTTAAAATTGTTGGGTGAGAAAGCCATCAATCCATACTTAACCGATGTAGATGCATTAAAAATGGCTAAAATTAAAGAATGTTCTGAAAAGGTAGTTATTCTTGTGAAAGTAACTACCAGTAAGAAAGATCGTCCAACAACAGCTCCAGTCAAATCATCAACAAAAGCAGCTCCGAAAGGTGGATCTGTAGAACCAAAAGCCGTGGTTCGACCAGCCTCGAGTGCGATTGCTAAGAAAGCAGCACCCAAGAAAGCAACGTCTAATAACCCAATTTCGAAGTCAGCTAGTTCCTCAAAAGCTTTACCAACCGAACGAGATATGCCTACAGAAGAAATTGATGAGAAAGCTTTAGAACTACTACCACAAGATGTGCTATCAGGTCTTACAGATTCAAATTGGAAATCTAGATTATCAGCCGCTGAAACTTTTTTTAATGCTTTAGATAGTATAGATCCTAACGCTGGACAATCACAAGTACTTGTGAGAACAGTATGCAAAAAACCTGGTTTAAAGGTATTATATATTAATTAATTAATATATTTTCTATTTAAAATGATTATAAGAACAAAATGTAAATTCAATAATTTATTTAAGGATACTAATTTCCAAGTCTTAAAAGTTAAATTGGACATAATTGCTTTGATAACTGAGAAGGTGGGCATAACCACTACTACAGGAGACTATATTATTAACGATGTTGTTGTAATATTAGCTGATCCTAAAAATAATCTGGGTGCAAGTAAGTTTTCTATTCAAATGTCTAACATAGAACGTTGATATACAAAAAATAAAACATTTTATTTATAGATCAAGTATTGACGGCTTTAGCGGAGGCAACACGCTTAGAATATGTTGTATCAAAGATCATAACCTTTGCATTTGAACAGAAATCACCTAAAGTTCAAGCTGAATCTTTAATATGGGTTAGCAATGCAATCAAAGAATTTGGCTTACAGGTTAGTAACATTTATATTTTTTTGGTTGTAAATTAAATATAAAACGAAACTTCACTTAACAGATAAATCCAAAAGTACTAATAGATGATGTTAAAAAGGGTGTGCAAAGTACTAATCCTACTGTTCGGCAAGCCGCAATTCAATTATTGGGTAATTATGAATCAAAACACTTTAATATTATTTTATTATAAACATCTGTTTTTGTTAAATTCTTTAACTACTACAATGTAATTAACCAGTAGCCCGAAACTAACAACACTTATTTCATTTTATTTTCGCATATATAGGCATTATGTACATTTACATGGGAAATACTTTGTCTATGTTCTTTGATAGTGAAAAGCCAGCAATAAAGCAACAAATTCAAGCTGAATTTGATAAAAATGCTGATCTAAAAGCAGCTCAACCAACACGTGGCATAAATAAATGCAGCAGTAAAAATTCAATTGATGACGATGAGTGAGTATTTGAAATTAAAATTTATTCATTTTTATTATGTGCATGTAAATGTTAGTTCGTCAGACTAATAAACTGTTGGTGCTCAATAATGTTTATATTTTTTAAAGTATTTTTTCTTTTACTTAAATGTACAGTGAAAATGAACCAGAAGAGCAAGTTCCCACCAAATTTTCTGATATGTTACCACGCATTGATATTTCGTCTCAAATTACTGAATCCTTACTAGCAGAAATTGCGGATAAGAATTGGAAAACACGTAACGAGGGGCTCACTAAACTTCAAAGTAATATATTTTACTTCAATCAACTATGTCATACCACATTGTGAATACAGTTTAACCATTTTCTATATCTTCTAATTTTTGTCATAGGCATTATAAATGATGCAAAACTAGTAAAAGCATCTATTGGAGATTTACCGCTAGCTTTGGCGCATCGTCTAATTGATAGTAATGCAAAGATAGCTCAAACAGCTTTAGCTATATGCCAACAATTGGCAGAAGCAATTGGACCAGGATGTAAACAATATGTGCGTGTACTCTTCCCAGGATTCTTGAATGGCTTAGGTGATAACAAATCTTTTATTCGCACAGCAAGTATCACATGTATTAATATATGGGGAGATCAATGTGGCTACAAAGAATTTTTCGACGGAGAAATGATTGCAGAAGCATTGAAAATTGGAAGCCCTGCACTAAGAATTGAGTTGTGGGGTTGGTTAAGTGAAAAACTACCATTAATTCCACCAAAAACAATTTCGAAAGATGAGATTTTGGCTTGCCTACCATTTTTGTATGCAAACATTTGTGATCGAAATGCTGATGTACGAAAGAATGCAAATGAAGCTGTACTTGGATGTATGCTGCATTTAGGGTAAATTTGTGTGCTTTTTATTTTATTTCTGATTAATTAATTTGAATACTTTTTTCTTTTTTTAGGTACGAAGCAATGTTTAAGGCATTGGAAACACAAAAACCAGCCTCAAAGAAAACAATCCAAGCGGCTTTAGATAAAGCTCGCCCAAGTTTACCAATGAAACCCTTACCCAAAAGTAAACAGCAAGCTCCAATCATCGAAGATACTAAAACCGTAAAAACTGGAAAAGGTCAAAAACAGGCACAAATGAACAAACAAAATTCTGTGACTTCACGCAAGAAAGAAGATGATGTGGATAATTCGCCATTATTGGCTGTAAATAATTTAAAAAATCAAAGATTGTTAGATGAGCAAAAACTTAAAGTTTTAAAATGGACTTTTACAACGCCCCGTGAAGAATTTACTGAATTACTACGAGATCAAATGAATACAGCCATGGTTAATAAAGGTTTAATGGCTAATATGTTCCACGACGATTTTCGATATCATTTAAAAGTAATTGAGTCATTGCTTGAAGATTTGGAAAATAATAGTAAAGCTTTGTTTTGCAATTTGGATCTTATATTAAAATGGATTTCATTACGATTCTATGACACGAATCCATCAGTTTTGCTGAAGGGTTTAGAATATTTAAATGTTGTACTTCAATTGTTAATTGCAAATGAATATGTTTTGGCTGAAAACGAGGGAAGCTGTTTTCTTCCACATTTGCTTATAAAAATTGGTGACCCGAAAGACACAGTCCGTAATGGAGTGCGCTCCTTATTCCGACAAATATGTCTTGTGTATCCATATACAAAAGTTTTTTCATATATCAAGGAAGGCCTAGCATCCAAGAATGCCAGACAACGTACAGAATGTCTTGACGAGCTTGGTTATCTTATTGAAACGTATGGTATGGGTGCATGTCAACCATCATCACAGATAGCGCTAAAAGAAATCGCTCGACATATTGCTGATCGTGATAATTCTGTAAGGAATGCTGCATTAAACTGTGTTGTTCAAGCATATTTTCTGGTGGATGAAAAAATATACAAGTTAATTGGACAATTAACCGAAAAAGATTTATCTATGCTGGATGAGCGTATCAAACGTGCTAAAAAGACTAGAAAACCTGTGGAAGCGGTTGTTAATAAACAACCACCCTCCAAGGCTGAAAATGTTATTGTTGAGGAAGAAGATGAAATCATCGAGGAAGACGATCAACCAGAAGAAGTTGTAGTACCAGTTGCAAGGTATTTTTCCATTTTCCGATGATTTAATTTATTATTTTATAAATATGTAATTTTTTTTTTAATTTCCAGCGTGTACGAAGTACCCAAACCCAAACCCAGTGGTCCATTTAAATTGGATGAAAATTATATCAATGAAATAGAGAGAGGATGGGTACGCAGTGATGAATGGGAAAAAATGTCTGCAATTAATGTTGATATGGAATTCTTGAATTCTCCGTTGAAAATTGCAGAGGTAAATGGTGTTTCTTATCCAGCCGAAAGACTTCAAGATCTAATTTCACGTTCACAACAACATGTGGCGCAGTCTGGTCACACACTTAACTATTCACTTAGTTCCCCACAACAAAATGTTTCAGCCACTTTTTCACCATCTCGACTTAATAGCTCCAAGTAAGTTTTTATTTATTTAATATTGTAATCCTGAAACTAACTTATAATTATAACTAATTACAGTTTACCAGATATTTTGCCAAAATTGGATCCAAATTTGGTTAAAATTATACGTTCCATTGGCAGCTCAGATACAATCACAGCTAGGGCTGCACTAAATGAACTAAATGATATTTTAGATACACCAGATAAACAAGCAATACTTCGAGATTATGAGGAAATGTATGTTGAAAGTATTTGTGTGCAATTCAAGGTATATTATCAGAATTATTGAACCAATATTTATTAAAATGTTATACAAAGGCTATTACTTTTATCCATAGAATTTATCACAAATTCCTTTGAATGATGCACTAGTAATGTATCAACCATTATTATCCAGTATTTTTTCGTTTTACACATCAAGATCTTTGGGTAAAAATATAGGAGTTGATCCACTTAAAAAATTGATGGCCGTGCTGATTGGACTTATGGCAGACCAGAAACTACCAAATAGTGATGATGGTCAATATACAAAAGTTATAAATGGCATTTGTTTAAAAATTTTAGACAAATCAAATTTTACAAATATGAATTGTGCTCTGATACGCTTATTAAAAGAAACATGTTCTGGTGCTGGTTTACCAAAATTCACCGATTTATTAATGAAATGTATTTGGCGCAATGTTAAGGTAATGCCTGAAAAATCAAATGAATTAGATTACGATGCGGTTTTGTATGAAGTGCATGAATTCATGGCCGCATTACCATCTACATGGTGGCAACAACGACACGCCGATACTCCATATAGAACTGTTAAAACAATTATACACAATATGGCTCAAATCAAGGGAAATTCTATTCTGCAACATCTTAACAAAATTCCAACACATTCGGAACTGTATGCTTATTTAATTAAAGTATTAAAGGTAAATAGAACATAATTGAAAAATTTCTTATCCAAGCCCCCATTACAATATACGAAAATGTATTCACAGAATATTCAAAAGGATAGTTCAAGCCCAGGAAATTTAGCGCAACGTTCTCAAACTGGAAGTGCAAAAAATACAAAGCGAATCACACTTCAAGCACATGAAGCAATGTCAGCTATTTTTAAACTTATTTCTGATAAAGAAACAGCCAAAGACGGCATTGAAAAACTTTATGAATTTAAGGTAAGCCTAAAAAATAGTATTATAGTTGTTGAATTATATATTCATTTTATTTATTTGATTTTATTTCTTTTCTTGACTATAGATTAAGAATCCCGATGTAGATATTGAACAATTTTTACAAGGCGCCAATCCAGTTTTCAAAAAATTTATAGATGATGGTTTAGCTGAATTGGAACAATCAGCTAGTAAAATGGGAGACAATAATTTAAATAAAATTTTGTCAGAAAATCGGTATGGAAATAAAGCGAGTGGTAAACAAGATGCTGACTATTGGATGGAACGTTTAAATAATATAAAAGTAATTAAATAGTAGTTTCATTTAGTAAAATCAAATTAAATTAACCAAATCGTACTAAATCGAAAAGAAAATTTAATTAAATAGAAATCAAATACAAATGTGTGTGATGAGGACCACCGAACTGATAACAGATCCTCTGCCGAAAATCTAAATGTAAATCAACTTTCACAAAAAGTCTCGCTACTAAAAAAAGAGGTAAATTATTTTAAATTTATATGTATGTATTTAGAAAAAAAAACATAACCTATTCGTTCTAATTTTTTTTTTTTTTTTATATATACTTATTATTGACATTTTAGTCAATATATATCGTATTATATACAAAATGTCTAAGACAATCCTACATCCTACACAAGTGCAGATGAAAAAATATATAATATTATTATTCTCTTGAAAATATATATTTTATATCCCAAAAAATATGTTTTAGACCAAATCATGATACATTTAAGTTTTAGTCATTTGAAAACATACTAACAATATTTATAAAATCCAGTCCAACGAAAAAAATATTAATCTTAATAAAAACCATACTTATTTCAGAATGGTTCCAAATTGGTTTCAATTTAATATGAAATCAGTATGAAAATATAATGAAAAAATCATAATCGAATTTAGTATCGATTTTATAAATTGATAACTACTATTTTCGGTAGCATGGTTTTGTATGATTTTTCACTAGGGTGCAATCTGTAATCTATGGCAATATTTGATTATTAATTAATGCTTCTCCGTAAATAGTTAGTACTCTTTAAAGGCCTCAACAGCATTTGTGAACTGGTAGTCTATCTCGAATTAAAGCTAAGAAAATTAACAGCCTTCGAAAATGCTAAACGATAAAAAGGGTCTTTAAGTTAACTAAAGTTTAAAATCCTTAAATTTCACGCTTGTTCCAATCATTGGCGGATCCAGAGGGCAAATAAAATCGTATTTTTTTTTCAAGTTTTCCAAAATACGATTTGCATACAGCCCAGTTTTTTTATACTAATTTCATTTTCGCCCACCTCTCCGAAATATGTGTCTGGATCCGCCCTTGGTTCCAATATACATATAAGTTTTATGATATAACTTTAATGTGCCGTAGAAAGACCTAGGGCCATTTTATCAATCGTGGTTTAACTTTAAACTGAGTTTAAACTGCCGATATTGGTGGTTTAAACTGAGTTTATCATTTTTTATGTATGTCAAGTTAAACTTCGTTAAGTTTTAAACTTAGTTTAAACCATGATTGATAAAATGGCCCTTAGGGTATGATATAATCATTTTTTTTTTGCAAAAAAAGTTCAATTTTATTAACAAAACTTTTATCAAATTTCAGATACCTGAACAAATATCCAGTAACCGTCTTGAAATTATGCAAAGACTAGCGCAGATTCGCTCACAAAAATAGACATAAGCTATTTCTTTATATAATCTCATTCTCAACAAAAGGAATTCTTACGTATTATTAATTATTAATTGATTTATATTAACTAAAATGCATGATTTATGTTTTATACCATTTTCATTAACTATTATAGGCGACATATAAACAACTAATCGTAGCGTTTGACTATTTCGTGATTTAATTTTTCAATAATGCTGTGATGTGAACAATGTTTTACGTGTTTATTGTCTTTAGAAACATACAGCACGTAAATATGGTAGTGTTTAGAATTTAAAATATTGAAAAATAAATTTTATCTTTGTATCGAAATTAAATGTCAGAAATTTGGTTTTGTTTCCATTTATGTATTATGGCAGTGCCTATCGCATGGCTCATTAAAATCTTTACTAATCTTTTTTTTTTATTTCTTGTTAACTTAAAAATTCTAATAACTAAGTCGTTTTTATTGAAGAGCCAGCATTATAAAGTCATTTTTCCAGCATTTTTTTTTTCTACGTTATACATAATGGTTCCACTTATATTTCTTTATATTTTATTGTATGTTGTTTGTTGTATGTTATATGTTAATAAATATTGATCACATTTAAGCACTTAATCAAATAAACTGATTTATTGTGTAATTCTTTCTATATTTAGATATATAAATTTTTATGCGCGTTATTATTAAATTAATAATGGAAGTTATTAGAAATTATTGCAGCAGAATTCTCCTACAATAAATAAAATTTATTATTTTCTAAAATCAATCACTTTTTTATCTCTTTTGGATCAGTGGGTTAAAAATCAGTACATAAATTTATAGAATTAATTAAATGTAAATTGTTCTATTTTTTTTAGTTTACATTTAAAGTATAGAGAAATGTAATAAAATTAACCATTGAGAAAAATCAAAGCACACTATTTAATTTTTTTTTAAAAAAAGGTTTAGTTTTATAGAACTATTTGATTTTTGTTTTTTTTAGTTTGCAATTAATTTAATAATCGAAATAATTTTTTTATAAAATTTAATAATTGAGCGCCTCTTTAGCCAAAAATATTTACATATTACTAATTAAATTTAATTTAATTTAGAAATGTTTCAGAAATTCCATAGATAATTTTTTTTTACTCCGTAAACTAGTCTATTTTCTATACTTTAAATAATTAGACTAAATTTATATTATTTATATTTAGTAAAATTATACCAACTTAAATCTAATATAAAGAAAAAGAAATACTAACTATTATTAGGTCATATCACTTTTTCATATTTATTTATTTTGGATGAATTCAATTTTAATTAAAATTGAATAAAATTAAACAAATTAACTATCAACATATAATCTTTAATATAATTATAGATAAGTACCTATAATACCATAACAATATTAATATAATTATTATTAACTGTAATAAAATATTTATTGTTTGATATTATATAATAAATGCCTTAGAAACAAAATAAAATGTTATACTTACTTATTCTTGAAATATTTTAAATTATTCACATTCAACAATGATGGCTTAAAGTTCAATTAAATTCTTTTGAAGCATATTTATTCTAATTATTTTTAACAATTAAATTAAATTTTGAAATATTTGAAGCTATTCAAAATTTTTACTAGAATATTTTTGATAAAACTTTTCAAGGAACAATTAAAATCGTTCATACGAGTATATATTTTACTATTTCATCGAAGTGACTTCATAAAACTATCACAAAAAACTAGACTAAGAAAGATTTTATTTCTTCAGGAATTAAATTTGCTTTATACTTCCTCTAAAATATTTTCCTTGTTAACTTCTGTGTTGCTCTTAATTCCCATATTACGAGCAAACTGTGTACAAATCTGTACAACCAAAATTGTAGCTTGAAATCGTATTCTCGCTTTCATTCTGGCCAATTTCTTTTTCCATTGTTCATCACGACTCGGTAAATCTTCTAAATATTTAAATATTTCTGGATTTTCAGGATCAGCTATTGCCAGTACTGACAAGCAGCCATCAACTGTACCCAGAACTAAACCTTTACCATCTGTTGTACTTTTTATAGCTGTTAATTCAGCTTGCATACGATAATTAGCTATCATGTCTGTGTTTGATGTGCGAAAAACTCTCAACGTTTTCTTCCCACTGTGATAATATAACACATATTCATCGCCTTCTGTAAACATACATATGACTGTAAACACACCTTCAGCTACTTTTGGTATAAATGTTTTTACAGTTGTTCCTTTTCGCAGTTCTAACAGATCTAAACCGCCTCGTGATGGTGCAAACAAACCAAATTTACCATCTCGGGTGCAACTTCCACCCCATTTTGGTATTGATCGTAAGTGTCGTTTAGATTTGATATCTATTATACTTCCTTTTTCACTTGAAACAACCGCAATTTGATTTGGTTTATGAGGAAGCGGTACAGTTGTCAATACTTCCTGTAAAAAAAAATTATTTGGAATATTTCTTTATATATATAAAATTTATAAAATCTATAAAACCTTAATATTACATCCGCGCAATGCAACTTTATGGACGTGATTACCATTTGATGCATTGAACACACTTATACAATCTTTGTTAGATTTATCTATTGTTACTACAACAATATGATTACCATCAGCACTTATAACTGCATTTCGAAATGATATTCCAGGAATCATTCGAAATGGATATTCGAAAGAAAATTGCAAGTTTCCTTCTGAAATCAAAAAAAAAATCTTTAAGTAATAAAACATTTCTAATTAGCAAATAAAAATTAATTTGTACCTGGTATTGTCCTAACTTTAGCCACTGCGATTAAATCTCCGCCCTCTTCTCCAACAATTCTATTTATATTTGCACAAGAAATAGATAAAACTTTGTCACCATTGTCAAGAAATTTTATTTGCTGAATACCGGGCTGATCATCGCGAAATAAAACTTGTTCAGAAACTCGATTCCAGATTAATAGTTTTCCCGTTTCCGAAGAAACAATGTATTTTCCATCTGGCGTAATTTCTGCATGTGTTACAATAGCACCCAAATGACTGTCAGCCAATTTTGATAGAATTCGTCCAGATCGAATTTCCCAAACACCAACGCAACCTCTTGTAATGGTTACTGCCAAATCCGTTTGAGATAAACTAAAAAGAAAATAAAAAGTTGTAGAATTAATTTTGCGCAATTCACATATTACTATAGATGTTTTATTTTCAAATCAAACCCAATGTTATCAATTTGGAGTTCATGACGATCAATAACATGAACTTGTTCGAAAATATTGTTGATATTCCAAACTTTAACTGATCGATCAATTGATGATGTTATAACACAATTCCAATTTCCTATTGTTAATGCCTCCAATTGTATGATGCGACCGAAATGAGCATCTAACACTTTCATCAACTGCCTTGATTCCAAACACCATACGTACAGACTTTTTCTAAAATAAATAAATTTATATTTAATATGTTTCGTCTTTAAGTAAAATAATTATGTGACAGACCTAACTCCAGCAATAGCATAATTCATTTTTGAACTGACCATCACTGAATTCGATGTCATCATTTTAGTAGTGATATTTCTAACACCATGTGGTAATGGTAAATAAATTGCACCCTCGCCTATACTATTATCTGTATCAAAATCCCAAATCACAAAACCTTTACCAGTTGTGCCCAGTAACATTCGATCATATTGATCTAATTTAAGTTGTAACAGCATTTCTTTTTCATCATTTTCATAACGTTGAAGATCTCGAAAATGTTTCCATTGGCCAGTATTATCATCCAATTGTTCATATTTGTATTCGGAAACCTGTCAGGTAAAATTTAATATTAATTTAAAATTATATACATATATTATATTATATTTATTTTTTTACCGCAAAATTATTGTCATTACAACAGCAATACAATCTATCCCATGTTTTATTTGGTGCCATAGCACTGTGAAAATTCAGAGCGTCTGTTTCGGTGTCACTTTTAAATGTATCCAGCCGTAATCGTGTGTTGTTGATTTGACCAGACCAATAAATGATATGATAAATAGTTGGCTCATATATTTGCATAACTAAATTAGAATTTAATTTATAAACATTATTTTTTTTTTATTCTATGACAATAAGATTTAGGAACATTTATTTTTAAATTACATAAAATTTCCCAATCGGTTGCAACAAATGCAGCTTCCGTTATATCCAGCAATTTACCATGCAAATCAAAACGAGCCCATTTCCTTTTGCTGTTAATAAATAGACTGAAATTTTGTTTTCGTTAAATATTTGAAACAATACGTAATATTAGTGGCCTTACGTTTGGTTCAATAAAAAGACACCAGTAACTGGTTCGGTTTCTTCAAATGGATTATCAATAATTACAAATTCACTCGACAGCATATTTAATAATACACTTTGGTTATTATTTGTATATGCAGCAGCCCATTTATTATCTGGACTTAAAATTAATTGTTGCATAATTCCTTCAATTCCTGGATTAACATCTCTTTGCAAATCAGATGTAGAAAGATCCCATGTTATGAAACGTGTTGATATTGATACCATATATCTTAAATCGTTTGTCAAAACAAATCCAAATACAGCAAATTGATGACCTTCCAATGAGTACTAAAATTTAACACATAAAAAATATTTATTAAAATTTATTAATTATTTAATGATAGGTATTTGATGTGACTACAGTATTACCTTCAAAGGTCCACCGGGAGTATGTAAACAGTGATTTAAAGGCAATAAGGCGCAATCCTTTGGCCCATTTTTATCACATGCTTGAAGAAGCATTCTTATATTTGGATTACCTCCTATTTCTGGAAGTAGCTGCAATCACAAAAAAGAGAAAAAAAATTAGCTTATGATTAAAAGGATTACATTGACTTACTCTTCCAACAAGTTGTGGGGCCAACATGTTTGGATAAAGTGCTAAGATAGCACCACCGAGACGCAAAGCATCAGCAACTAACATCAGTTCACGTTTTGAATCTTTATCGTCTGTATTAGTAGAGGCATCTTCGAAATCAGCCAATACGGCTTGCAATGGACAACTTGATAACTTAGCGTGTAACCAATCATAATTAAACAAAACATGCTCGTAAAGATCTTTAAAGCGGCGTGAACGAACCAAATGATATGGTAACTCTCCAAACTATATATATATACATATATTATTTTTATTTGAATTGTTATGATTTATTTATTGTTTCTTGCTTTTTAAGTTCATTTTAACTAACCTTTCTTAAATTATATCTCGATATTGTTCCTTCCTTGTTAGTAAAAGCTAAAGGTTGAACAGGAACTTTTCGATCAGCAGAACCTTCCTTATCTGTTAAATTGAATCTGCATAAAATAGAATAGATTGACTTATATGTCTTTGTTTTATAATTATATCTGAATATTACCTATGTCTCTGGATTTCCGTAAACTTAAATGGTTTTGGTTTTCCACCACCCCAAATACCCAAATAATAATCAGCAATCGATGAATGAAAATACGTAGCCATATTCATATTTTTAAAATATCGCTCTCTAGCCGTGTCTCGAAATTGTCTATGATACCAATTCATTACATTTACACCATCCGCTTCACGTTCACTTAAATAATTTGGTAGATCATTACGTATTCGAGTCCATAATAGTGGTGGTATACGACGAACCGGTGGTAAATGGTATTGATAGACATCGTCTAGTACTTTATCATCGAGTGATATAAGATCTTCCAGTTCACTTTCAGATAAACCAGATTTTGCGGCTGTTATATAAGCTAATGCATGAAATACCAAAATTCTTCCATGCTGTTTCTCAATTCGTTCAAAAAGCATCATAATTGAATCCATGACAGTTGATGCCAAATGTGTTTCTTGTGGTCGTGTATAACTTCTCCAGCGACATATTTCAGCAAAGACTAATTTCACAAATATTGGTAACGAACACTTTGCTATTGCATTTGCTACTAAACGCCATTGAAAATTATTTAGATCACGGCAAGCGGTTTTCATCCACATTCTGAAAGGAGTATCGTGATATTTATTTAATATTTTTTTGAATTTTCAAAATAATTCTAAATTACTTAATAACATTCATGGCCAAATCTTCTCCTAAAGCAGTTACTTCAATGAAATTTTCATCAATATCAATTATTCGACGTAGCAAATGATATTCTCTTGAAACAGTTGGATTCGTTTCTTCATTAGCACAAGTAAGAATAATCTAAATAATAATGTAAAAATAAAATTTATAGATTTAGTAATTAGCTTGAGTTTCTTCGACATATACTTATTTTCGAAAATCTATTGAAGAATGTTAACATACCTTACAATTTGGTGGCATTCGCGTTGGTAGCCAAGATACCTTATCCTGTGCGCCAGTTAATTGATCAACTGAATCCAAAAAGAAGAATAATGGTTGCACTGTAGTAGCGTAGGTTAGAAGTTGCTTAAAATGAGCGGTCAATGGAACCAAGTCGTCTGGTATATTCTCAAAAGGAAGCATATAGTTATATGATATCTAAAAATATTTGTTTTTATTGAATTTATTTGTAGAAATGAATGAAAAATATATTACTTGTTGACATATTGATATCAATGTTGGAGTTAAAGCACTGGAATCTGGAGTCGTTCCTAGAAATCTAACAATGTTTATTGGCTTACAATGTTTAAACCAATCTGTTAATGCTAAAGATGCACTCTTTGCTAACAATGATGTTTTACCGCAACCACCCTAAAAAAGAATGAGTTTGCATATGATTTATTAAAAAATTAATCAATAAAATTGATTCTACATTACCTCACCATACAAAACTAATGGTTTTTCAGAATAATGTAACATATAATTTTTGATGTGTTCTAAGTTTTCTTCACGACCATAAAATACTTTTACTGAATTATTACATGCATGCAAATGTTGTAGAATTTCCGTTACAATTTGTCCTTGAGCACTTGAATCTTCTTTCCGCATCGCTCGATCCACCAATTTAACAATATTTTTATAAAAATGAGATATGAAATGATTAAGATATTCATCGTGAGTTTCAGGATCTAATCCTTCTCGACCAATCCATTCGACTGTGTATCTAGAATTATTTAAAATGAACATTTTTAGATGTTTTTATAACAGGATGTAAATAGCGATGCGATTATTACTTCTGCATATTTGTTGATTCAATTTTATTTGGTAATCGTTCATCTCGTAGATTTCCCAATAGCTTAGCTGATTCTGTATCTAAACTTCTGTTTATAATATCGACGAATAATGATGCCTTTTTAAGATTTTGCAAATTTATGTTATTGATATATCGGACATAAGCTAAGCAATGATTTTTTGTATTTTTAACGTTTAAAACTCCATTTATGACCTCTCTTTCAGTGACTGTATAATTTTTAAATCATAAAGTTGTTTATTTGTATTTTCTGTTAATTTTTTTTTTTTTCTCAATAGTAAAATAAGAGTTTTACAAAAATCAACAATCATATTATGTTTCCTTCTTACCTGACATGAAATAATTATGCATTATATCTTTCTCAAATTTACCGGATGCATAAAGAGATGCTGCAGCCTTCCGTAGAAGCTTCTGCATTTTATTCAATGTGTCCCACCAAATAGCCTGATCTTCAGCTTGTAATTTCGGTACTCTCTGTTGAAATGTAAATATAAATATTTTATGTATTTCTTTTTTATTATTATTTATTGTATTTACAGAGCACACATGTCTTTCTATTACTATAAATAATTACTTTGTTATTAAAATTAACAAGAATCGATGATATTGGCTGTAATACAGATATTGGTGGTACAGCATTACTATCTTTTTTATACCATGTATCCAATAATGTACCATCAACACCCATTCCGGTTAAATCATCCCTTAATAATTGTAATTCAGATGATAAAATATATGTTGGTATTGGTCGATAGCCGTACTTTTGTCCCAAAAATACAACAAAGTTGGGACCCATCGACAGACGTTGACAATTTTCAATTTCTTTCATGCAAAGTTCAGTTGTCATATGATCATCAGTTGCTTCATCACGTACACCCCATCGCATGTCAACCACCTGAAGAATTTACATAATAATGTGTATAAATATATCAGCAACAGGCGAATAAAATGTTAGAGGCTTAGATGTTTACTTTTTCTAAGCTTTATGATCAAGGTCAAATTTTCTATGCCATATCACGCACAAAAAAAAAGCTATTGTTAATGAATGAAATGCCATGACACAGCCTGGCACCATTTTCTACTCAATATTAAATTTCTTTCATTTTATTCTTTAAAGTTTAAGTACTTAATCAGTATAATTTTTTTTTTCTTTCAAACTTTGTGTTAGAAAATGTATATGGTAATAGAATATATCCTAATATGTTTCACATAAGTTTGTAGTCAATATATAAGGTATTCCCGCTATGATAAAAAAAAAATTATGAATTATAATTGCCAATGTAGTTCTGTTGTTATGAATCATAAAAGCAACAATATTTAGTATTTTAATCTATTTGAAAAACCTAAGGCGATTTTTGGTGCTAATTTTCTTTTAATTATTTCAATTCATTTTTGAAATTATAAGAAAACCATTACATTCAATTAAGGTGATAAAACTGAAGAAAACAATTTTCGATAAGATGTTTAATAGGCAAGAATAATTTGAGGCATTAATTCCGAGCTCAAATTTTCTATAATAAACTTTTCAGAATATATTTTATGATAGGGAGAATTGTTTATGTGTATTTAACAAATATCAAATTTGAAAATTTACATATAAGTATTTATATTCTGTTAAAATCAGTTAAATAAACTTATCTATATAAAGTTAAGACTTCGTGTTTGCATTTAAAATAAGTTACGACGTATAGGTATTATTTGGTATTAACATTAGCTATACAATAAAACATTTCATTTACCTGAAACTCTAAACCATGTTTTTCTCTGCAGTAATCTTTAATGCGTGGATAACATTTTGCCATTAAAGTATTACGCTCCATTGTAGTGTCTACAGAAATTAAATAAATGTTTATCAAAGTCATATTTATTATGTCTAATATATTATACGGTTCTTTATTTATATATATTGTATGTAATAGAAAATCGTGGAAAATATATTCAATCTAATAACAAATAAAGAATGAAAGAATATTTCATATGGGCTTATAAACTACTATGCAAATCATAAGAACGTAATATACTAAAATATATTTAATTTCTAAAGATATTTCCATAGTCATAGGCGTTTCATATAAATGTAAATTATACCTACTTGAATAATATATGAACTTTACATACCTGTGAAGGTTGAACTGGTAAAAATTCGAACAATCTTTGAACTAACTGGTGGTAGTGATTCTAACGAACCAACAAATATAAGGTCAACTGTACGGTCATCCATTTCGTTGAATTTAAACAAATAAAATTAATTAATTATTTATGCAGTATATTTTAAATTATTTGCACCAATTTAGAAGAAAGTGGAAATTGTCGCATTTTATAACTTTGAATGTTTCGCAATGACTAAATACTGCTTTCACTTTATTCGCAGTTGTAATATGCATGAAGCTTTTATTAAATTGTTTGATCGATACAAATATCATATATTGAATTTATGTCTATAAAAGCTTTTCAAACATCGCTATTTATTGCGTACTTATGTACATATATGCTTTGATATTTCCATTTTCAGTTTAGTAGTAGCAGAATTCGTTGAAAAACTATTATGATTTTTTTTTTAACAGTTTATTCAAATTCAATGTTTTCATGTATGGCACAGAATATATTATACGCAGATGTAGTCTTTCTTGCAGTAATAAAATTTAAAAATTATTTCAGAATAATTATAAACAACATATTTTCATGGGTTTTTCTTTCTATTTTAATTTTATTACTCAATTTCTTCCGACATTTATATTTAGATAGTTTTTAAACGTATTTGTTTTTTGATTACATTCGGATAAATTACAGTTAAAATTATGAATGAAAATATTTTTCTTGTGGTAGTTTATAAAAAAAGATCAATCAGAAAAAACTTATTCTAAATTCGGTAATTCTTCATCGTCTGAATCTTCTTGATCATCTATATCATCGAAATTTGGTTTTGCATTAGGCGTATTCAAACCAGCAAACATACTTTCCATGTTATTAAAACCATCAGGTGGGCCGCCTCCACCTTCCTCTGTAAATAAATGATCGATTTAAATTTATTTACACTGTTTACAAGGATTTACTAGAAAAGTAAAAATCATAATCAACGTATTCTTACCTAAATCATCATCGGAGTCTTCATCATGCCATTTATTAAAATCTGCTTTTAGAAAATGCGGTTTCTTTTTATCGTTTGTCAGTGACGCCCAATATGGTCCAACCTCAGCTTTTGTAATTGTAAATTCAATACAGCGAGCTGTATTTTTAGTCACTACTTTATCGGGATTAATTTTGTGGAGGAAATTCACTGTGACATCATATAGTCTACCTTTATCTACGGAACTACCTTTAAAATGCATTGAATCTTCTGTAAATCTAAAAAAAAAAAAAAAAATAGAAATTTCCGTATAATTATTAAAATAAAATGTTTCTTATATTTTACAGTATGGTTCAGATATCTTGATAACTTATTTTTTTACTACAACTTTTGGTTGAGTCAGACGTAAATGTGGTATATGAATAAAAGTTGTTTGTTGAAAAACTAAATCTTTTGTCCATACATCAAACATTCATGTCCGACTTAACCATAAATCTGTAGAACAAAAAGAAAAAGAAAGAAACTTATCTAAACCACCC
>JAABKK020000989.1:26553-66387 GCA_011634745.2 Catotricha subobsoleta
ATTAAATAAAGCTAAAATAAATTCAAAATTTAAATATTACACATGCAATTTTTTGCTGTATCACTTAAATCTTAATCAAAATTGCAAATCTGAACTACGTTGTAATTCTTAGAAATTTTTAAAAACAACACATTATTTCCATACGCATGCGGTAAAAACTTAGTATGCATTTTAGTACAAAATTAGATAATAGAAATTCTAATATTCAGGCTTACAGCTATTATAATAACATAAAAATGAAACCGATGTCCGTTAGTTTTCATATAAATTAATAACTATTCATGAATTGTCCTGTGTATGTGAATAGACTAGACTAAAACGCTATCAGTTAAAAAGGTTAGGATGATTTTTTATTATTAAAATATTGTATGCATTTTGGTGAAATTAACAAAAAGAAAGTCATTGTACAGTTTAAATTGCAAAACCGATTTAATGATAGTATATATTTACATATTTATAGAAACAATGATAAATAGTTTAATTAAAAGGAAATAAAAACTTTTTCTAGACTTTTCGCCGCTAATCGATTATTCTCTTTAAAAAAAAAAAACGCACACACATAAAATGCAAAATGGTTGCCATACCATACCGCCCCAATTGTCTTTGTTTGTAGCGCAATAAACACAAAAAAAAATTCTAAAAATATTATAAATAATTCTCCCAAATAGACTTACGTTGTTTCTGGCATGTTTTTTATATTTTATTAAATATATGGTTTGATAGAAATCGAATAATTTAAGACCGTCCGTTTGTACAAACCGCACTACTTCGTACACATAAAAATTATTGTGTCTAACAATCGTGACAAGCAAATGCGGGAATCGTGTTCGATATATTCGACTTTAAGTAGGATTAGAATGCAGTATGGCTCGATATGATTATTATACATGCGTATTAATGTGAATTCCCATTATTGCTGTCTCGATAATCTAAGGGCGGTAAGCTTCAACTCGTGTAACCCTACTATTTAGATGCCAGGTTTTATGCTTTGAAACCCGAGATTTCATCAAGTTTACCCGAGTTGGAGTTTATGAAAAGTTCGCGTTACCTGAGATTCGATTCGTGGGTGACACGATTTAAAGCTTACTGCTCTATGAGTAGTAAATGAAAGAAATATATAATATGGAACATTGCAAAACGAGAACTATAATCTGTTCTATATAATTAGACTAACGGTTTATCTTTTACAGGAAGAATCGGTTTATAGGAGCCATGTATTTCTATTGCCTAATCAAATCACCTCTCCGTGAGCGGACACTTCTATAATAGAACACTAGATTACATAACACGTATCAAAAAACCTTCGTCGTAAACTTACGTCTGATCTACTAAAGTGATTCACTTGGGGGTTGATAATGCAATTGGAGTTCTATCTATTTCAATTTCCAGTTAAAAAATCTACTGGTTAAAAAATATTTGTTCAGAGATATCCAAAGATAATACAGTACAGTACCATAAATAGTTTACTTTCGCAGTTAGCTCATACAAGTTATATAAATGTACTCGTATAAACGTGAAATCGTATCATTTTTGTATGTTTTATCTTATCGACGTCGGCGTCAGCGTTGACGTTCTCTACTTGTACTAAATTATTTAATAGACCGATTCCTACACGTTAGTTCTCTGTTGAGCAATTTATGGAAAGTCATATATTTTTGAAGGCGCTGCATGTTTTGTTTTCCAAAAAGCAGGAGTGGCGCCACCACAAAATTATATGTAAAAAAACATCTCAACTACTAACTAGCTGCTGTCAAGTAATCGGTCTATTGGAAGAGAGATACGTTAGTACTGATTAAAGTCAAAAAGAAATAAAAAGGACATAATGCAAATCAAGAACTCTCTCCAACCGAATTGGGCTACTGAACTCGGTCTGCATTATTGGATCATTTCTAAATTCATACCTATATTCTTACACTATTTTAAACTGTCACTGTCAAAGTTTCGGGAACATAATATACTTTTTTCTTTGGAAATATTTAAAAACAAAATTTCTGAAGGAATATCTTTCAATTGGAGGTAATGTAAAATAAAATTTAGTTAAATTATTATGATTTAATTAACATTGAAATGTTAATTTGTCATTCTGCATATGCATTCGCACAACAATATAACATGAAAAATTAGAACATTTTAGTGATGAAAACACTGCTATTTATGTAATAGGTACTTACATGAATAATTTTTTTATCAACTTTTGTCAGGTTTAAAATATTTCAATTTTTCGGAAATATATTTTAATTAAGTTATCAATAATTTTTATTATTTTTAAATGAAATTTCATTCAATTTTACTTTCTTAATCATTTTATAAATTTCTAGACATCATGTTAAGGAAATTAGTGTCCGGCTCTGCAGTATGGGCTGCTGTTGCCATAAAACCATCAAATATTGACGATAGTGCTAAGAATGAAAGTTTACAGCATAGACCAAGAGACCTTCCCATTTACAGCACAATTTATGGTTCCGAAAAGTAATTTACTTTCAAATCTTTTATATTCCAATCATCAAAATGATATTTATATTTATAGGAAAGATAAACAACCCGAAAGTGATCCATCCATAGTACGAACAACAATTCAAGATAGTGTAAAAATTGTTCGTCAAGGCTCATGTGATGTAGTAAATTCTATGTCATCGCAGAAAAAACGAGTTGATGAATTTGTCACAACTGGACGGGAACACAGTAAATGTAAGTAAATTTGGTATTTATTCTGTTCCGGCATTTTAAATCTACGTTCATTTCTTGTCGTTTTAGTTATATTTGATTATTTGAATGAACCAACAAATGGTATTCATCGAGCTGGAGCTATTGCAGTTGGTGCTTTGTCTGGTTATATAATTGGTTTACGTCACGGTTTTATACGCCGTTTACTGTATACATCGATTGGTGGTGGTGGTATTGCTTCCATTTGTTATCCCAAACAAGCCGAACAATATTTTCAACAAGCGCTTACGGAATCTAAGACATATGCCACAATTGTCTTTAATTTTGCATATGGCGGTAAGTGTGAGCACCATAATATTATTTAACTAGTATTACATTACATATGTATAAAATAAAAAATATTATTCCTACCTTTTTCAATAGTGAAACCTGGCGATGAACCTAAACAAATTGAATTGCCATCAACTTTGTCACAAGTGTATGACTCAGCACGCAATTTAATATTTGGTGAAAAGAAATCCGACAAATAAACAAATTAATTATAACTTCTAAATTAATTCGGTTTATGACTGCCAATAAATTGTTTATTTGCTGTTAAACTATTCGAAGCTCATATTGTCATGAAAATAATGCTATCCTCTTCTGTAGAATTATAATTTTTAAAGTTAATAAATTAAATAATATTATTTTGATGAAATAGAAAATATCTATTTTTAATGATTCTTTAAAAATATTATAGCATTAAGGGTTTAATCGAGAGATTCATAATATGTCTTTGCAGTTGCATATTGAAATATTTTAATGTGTTTGAGAAACTATAAATGGATTCCATTTTATGGAAGCTGTACTTAAAATAATCAAATCTATGACTGGAAAAGAAAAAGAAGATTAAAAATATTATAGTATTTTACTTCACAAGTCCAAAAACAAAAAACAGCGTTATTATTACAAATGATAGATAAAGTGGAACTAAAATTTAAAAATAAAAATCAATCATTTATTGCTTCTTTGGGCAAATGAATTTTCACAAAATATCATTTTAATAATAAATATCGACACATAATTTAAAAGAAGAACAAAATACTTAAATTCTATTTTCAATATAACTTAATATACTTAACAAAATAATTCATTTTTATAATAATATTTACATCAAGGGCAGTGTTGATGTTTATCTACATAACATTATAACAACAAGAAAAACGTTCTTAAATTTACTTAATTACTTCTTATTTTTATTTTAAATTTATACAAACAAAGCAAGATTTTTTAGGCAATTATATTCTAATAATTATAGCTATTAGAGTTCGAAATTTCAAAATATTTTTATTACTTTCATATAAGTCTCTTTTCGATTCTGATATTTAAATATTTTATATTTTCGTGGTTTTTTTTTTACATTTTTCTACGCCAAATATACGTTATATTTACAAAATTATGTTTCATTTATTTATAAAGCAATTTACGCTACATTTTCTAATATCCATGGAGTGAACTTTGATATGCGTGTACAAACTCCGGGTAAGTTGGCCTCAGCGCACCCGATCCCCCACGAAATAATTCCAGCTAAAAAAAAGTGACCATCTTTTCCTTTCACTTGAAGTGGACCACCTGAATCACCTGAAATTATTAAATTTTTGAATGAGAACTATTTTTAATAAAATATCAAAACTAACTATTTTTTATACGAACCTTGGCATGAATCGTGACCACCTGTCTCATGACCAGCACATAGAAATATTTCGGGAATAAATTCATGACGACCGGCACGCAAAAACATTGTTTTGCATCGATCATTGCTAACTATGGGAACTGTCACCTAAATAAAAAAACAAATTGTTAATAATGAAACTGTTGAAATTTATTTATTTTAAATTACCTCTTGCAATACGGAAGGCAATGTGCCTCCTTCACTTAATCGACCCCATCCTGTGACTATATTAGAAAATAGAAAAATAAAATTAGTATAAGTAGTTAATTTTACTAATTGATGTACTTCACCTGTTGCATTGTGACCAATTAGAAGATCATCAGTACCCGGTAAGCATATTGGTGCAATATGAGGCGCAAATTCTAATGGTGCATCTAATTTTACTAAAGCTAAATCATATTCATATGTGAAAAAATTATATTTTGGATGAACGACTTTTTTAGCAACAGCACGTTCGATATACGGTAATTGTTCTTGTATATGTGAAAAATCATATTCACCAACACGTATTCGAATTTGTGATGTAAGAAGGCTATTAAAAATAAAAATAAATACAAAACGTTAATAGGACGGTCAAGAAACCTGTTTTATGGTTAATGGTAACAACAAAAAAATTACTCGTCAACACAATGTCCAGCAGTTGCTATCCAGTTTTCATTAATTACAGCACCACCACATCGATGAGTACTTGAAAATCCAAAGAAAGATGTACGTCGTACTGATACTTGCCATGGCCAACGTCCAAATGGTGCATTTTTACCACCAACTATTCTCGTTTCAGGCCTATTAGCCATTGTTGGAATTCCACAATCTAATTTAATATAAAAGTTTCGAATGATAAAAGAGTTTAATATTTTTAAAAAAACTTACAATTTAATTTATGATTGTAATGAAGTTTAATGTATACGTAATAGGATTACTAACCAAAATTTTTCGCTGCTGACAATGTATATCTTTTGGGTTCTGTTGGATTTTCCAAAATATCATTAGTATCTGTAGGGGATGATAATTCATTTGTAGTTGATATTGATGATTGGGTTGTTGTTAGTTTTAATGTTGTCGTACTAGGTGTTGATGTTGTTGTCGTCGTTGAGGTAGTTGTTGACTTCTTCGTAGTGTATTTAGAGGTTGTAATTGCTGGTTGTGTTGGCTTTGAATGAAATGTCTATAACAAAATAAAACAAATGAATCAAACAGAAATTCCATCTCTCAAACGTTAATAACAGCTAATATTTATGTTATATTTAAACAATCAGCTTAAAAAAAAACTAAAATAAAATAATATAAATTAATATATATGTATAATAATATGGAAATTAATTTAAATCTTATATGATCGTCATTCATCACATTCAAAATTGAATTTGAATAAACAAAAAAAGACTGAAGAATAGATTATGTAGCATAAATCATTCAAGACTTTTCTAGCCATTATTTTTGTGATATCCGTTAAATTGATCTACGAATCGATGAATTATTATAATGAATAGATACATTTTGTATACGGTATAATGCATAAGCGAATATATACATGAATGAATATAGGCGGTAATGATTTCAATTTATAATTCCAATGAAATAAAAATAATATTTAAATGAATGATGACAAAAAAATAAACCGGTTGAAAATTGCATAGAAGAAATTATACCAGAGGTTATATAAGTACACTTATAAGAAAGAAAAGAAAACAATTAACGAAAATAGTTTTATTCTACCATTTCACTCGCATTTTCTCCAACTGTGTGAACCATCAGAGCTAACTTATTCATATTTGAATAATTAAAAGTTGTGATGTAATGGAAAAGTTCCACAGTGAAGAAAATTGTGAAATAGGCATTCTTCAGATTATAAGAATAAAGATTCTCGATCAGCCTATTATTATACTGGCTATTTAGCATATTTTCTTTCTCATCCGTATATATATTATGACATTTTTTGTTTATCATTTATCTGTCTGACATTTTCACAATTCTCATAATTCTATTTTTGAGATTTATTTTTCTTATTTTATTTATTAGTATCCATAATTATAACATATAATATTATGTTCAGTATTCCTTTTTCCACTTAGTGAATACAATGGCTTATTACAATAATGATTGCCTTCTTGGACTTGAGACATAAAATAAAATGTTGCTCTAATAAACTCCTGAAACTGAATACCCAGCTAGTCTATTGGTAGATTACAGCGATTTATACCTAACTTCAAGTTAAATTCTTAAAAGATGAGTCAAAGCTGAATATGAAAATCGTTACTAATTTAATTACCGAATATATTGTATTAATATTCATTTATATAAATTGCTAACCAAATCTATTATCTTACTTATCACCATAGCGATAAATGTATAATTGTTTAGTTTCAATTTATACACGGAAAAATAATAAAAATAAGATATTCACAATAAGAAAAAAAAAGCGACAAAGTCAATATTTAAATAACTTACAGTATTTATATAAATAAATATTCCCCGGTAAGTATAAGTCCAAGTGTAGATATATAGGTACAATTACTATATATAAATAATAAATAAATACTAGAGTTTTTTTTTTCTTTTTCATGAACATAAAAACCAAATTAAATTTCTATGTATTTTTTGTTATTATAAAACACAAAGTAAAAGTGTGAGATCGATCAAGAACAAATAATAAAGAAAGAAATAAAGAAAATAAAAAAAAAAATATTAAGATAAATGACACGTTTACAATTTTCTAAATAAATTATACCCATCTTCATCAATCAATACTTTGTGCATTATATTATTGTATTGTATATATCAGCTTATTGCTAGATACACGTTAATAAATTTGAGTGTAAGTAGGTGGGCTACCTGCTCATATTCAAGGTGTTATTTGTGTTATTTGTATTAAATAATATATACGAGAGATCTGTATTTCACTAATTTATTTAATTCATCATTGAGTCTAGCATTAAATAATAATTATTATTATGCAACGTAAATACAATACAACACATTGGCTGGCATTGAAACAAATAAGTCGCTTTAACATTGTCCTCAAAGCTCAGATATTATTCCTATTAGAACTTCAAAACTGTTTAGGGTACCGCGCCTTATTCCATTTGCTCCTATAATTTTTGCTGATAATTTATTTAGGATACGATATGATTGTAATATGTTGCTACTTACAATTGAAATGAAAATAGAGCATTGAAATGTTTATATCCAATATTAATATTGATTATAATCGAATTATGAAAAAAAAAAAAAAAATTTGAATTACTTCAAGCAATTCCGTAAACCCGTGTATCAAATAAAAAAACTTGATTTATTTATTTATTTATTTATTTATTTTTTTTTTCATCAAGTTAAATGTTTATTTTCTATCTCAGTTAAATATAATTGTAAAAAGGTAAGTGTAACGAAATGCGAGAAATGTTTTTCATTATTTGTGGCCAACAATGTATAATGAAATTAAAGAAAATGTATAAAACTACTTATTTTTTATTTTATGTTTTGAATTTAAAAATACAATTTATTGGGTTTTAGTTTTTTGTACCATTTCTCAGCTATTGACCTGTTTTTATTTTTTTGAAACAAACTCAATAAATACAAAAGAGCCGACAATAAAAAATAAATAAAAATATTGAAATTATATGGTTTGCAATCGAAATTGAGTTTGTTCAATTCAAGTGTCGTCAAAGCAGACGGTACAACTAGAAATTTAATTTATTTAATTTAAATTGGTATTAAATAAGATTTGGTTGCAAATTCTTCTTTTTTTTTTTGCTGTTTTTAAGCGAGAAAAACATGGTTTCTTCAGAAATTAATCAGGAATTAATACTAAATTATGATTCACAAGTGAAGTACAATATAAAATAATTTTAAAGAATTTACCTGTTGTGGCTTTGGTTTAATGGTAGTCGGTTTCTTAATTAAATCCTGTGCTGATGTATATGTTATTGATGTTTCTGTAAACATAATTGGTTTTTTTGTTGGTTTTGGTTTTGGTCTTGATGGAATCTTATCCCACATTGTTGGTCTTGGTTTTGTTATAAAATTTGGCTGTGTCGTCACATGCCATTGTGTTGTATGCGAATTTGCATTCCATAAGCCTACGTATTATAAAAAATATACATGTAATTAAATTACACATATAAAATATATGAATATTTCGAAATTGCCATAATTTTATTATACTCGCTATTGGTGCTTGCAAAACCTACCTGTTGAAATACTTGAAGCCGTATCTAAATCTGAAACATTATTATCCAATAAATTGGGTGAATTTACTGTTGTGCTTGTTGATTCAGTGATTGGTTTATAAATATGGTGATTATGATTAGGACGTTTTGTATTTGATGGTCGTATAACAATTGTTCCAGCACCATGAGGTCGATGAATAGTTGTTGTTCCACTATTTAAATTAAAATGAAAATAATTTGATTTTATTTCTAATCTTTTTTTTTCTCCATATATCAGAGATAATTGTTTTATGAAGAAAATGTAATGACTAAAAAATTATACCTTAAATTGGGTCGATTTGATGTTATTGGTTGTGGTCTAATTTTATAAGGTTTTCCTGGTTTATAATCAAACACTTGCTGTTGCAAAACAAAATTTTCAGTTAAATTATGTGCACAACATGATCCAAACATGAATGTATCAACACACATTCCAATATGCTGTCCTTCTGATTTTATACATTCCCATACAAACATACATGTGCCTTCATATGCATTAACCGAACATGGTTTTGGACTAATTTTATAATTATGACTGCTGCCTGGCATTGACTGAATTAATTTGTAGAGAAGAAACATCTGAAGTGAGACGAGCCATCTACTCCACATTGTAGATAGAGAATGATACCTTTAAAGTGAATGATAATATTGATGAGTAACATTCCCTAAAAATGTGGTTCCGTTATAAAAATTTCTAAATACACATGAAAGTGTAGGTGAATGATAATTTCATAGCGCAGAAAATATCATACATATATAAATATATATTACATGTTCTCGTTTTCATATAGGTACATAATTAGATAATAATGGCTTGACAAATATTTCGGTGTTAAATCGAGAATTCTTACATGTTGCTTACAATATTTCGTAAATTGACAGGGAAAAAAAAAAACAAAAACTAAAAACATGCAACACAATATATATTATGTACAATTAGATTTACATATATTTGTGTAATTTATTTCTTTTCCAAATTAAGTATTTATAAGCAAATACCTTAAGAAACACGACAAGTGTTACGTGTTTTATGATTTTAAAAATAAATAAAAATATTAAAACTAATAATGAAATAATGACTGTACATAGTCGATCCTAGGCTTTAGATACACAACATTATGTAATCTCACACTGTCATATTAAATAATATCTACATTTTACAGTTGATGTGAAACATTTTTTTGTTTTGTTTTGTTTTATTTTTTTTGGCATTAACGAAAGAAAAAATAAATAAAAATAAAAAACTTAAACAATGTTTTTTGTTGTTGTTATTTAAAAATGATATATTTGACCTTTCTTGAAATTTTTGTCAAACATTTTCTAAAGGTTTTTGCCTTCAGAAGCTTCGCATGCGCATAAAATGAGTTTATTTGATTTAAACAATTCAATCAAACAAAATGTTATTATCATATTATGACATTATTATATAAAAAATAAAAAAATATCTGAAAATTATAAATAAATTAGACATATTTCTATTTTCTTTATTTTATTTATGCGGTTCTTTAAATGGGTATACGGTCTGATGCACTGCGCTACCAACAAGTTCATCAAATTCCATTATATGTTATATGTACTATTGTTATTTTTTTTAATTTGTTTTTTTTACAAAATATGAGATTGCGATTTGCGACCCTGAGATCTTAAATTGAAATTCTTTTAGAGACATTGTGAACATGACGATTCTTTAAAAGTTACTCACATTACATAATAAATGAAAAACAATGAAATGTTAACATGATTTAAGCCACGATTTAAGCCAATCTATTAATTTATTTATCAAATTGAGAAGTATGAACAGTTTGGACTTACCGCCAGTAATTTTCATGAGAGTTTTGTTGTAGAACCAGTCGTCATCTCTGAAAATAATAAGAAATTACATTATAATTAAAATCAGATTGTAAGATTGTGTTATTTTTTTTTTTTTTGAACTGTAAGTAATTAAAAACGTTATAAAATTAATTTACTTATTATGTATTTATTAATTTATTTTATTTAGAGATTGTTTACAAATTTATTTACTTATTGAAGATAACATAAATATTTAACTATTCTATTGGACGCCTTACTGAAAATACGGTGTACTTTCCAAGCGTATACAAAAGTATACTTTATAAAGTTTACACTGGAACAATTGTATACTTACTTTCCAAAGTATACTTTTGTTCAAAATACACGTTATGTGGTATTCTTTATAGATTATATTGAAAAGAATTGTTTGTATGGTATATCAAATATTCCATAGGAAGTATATTTTTTATATGTGTAAGTGTATACTATACGAGGAATATGTGTTCCAATGTTTCCTTTATAAATTATATTTTTGTATACCATGGAAGGTATACCCTTTCTCTAGGCCAAATACTTTTATCAACATTCAAATCGCGTATCTGATCTATGAATGATTTTGAAACAGATCAATTTGCAATTGCACATAGTTACGATATAAATAGTCTTGATAATAATTCACCTGATCTATTATGTGTAGATCATTTTCACAATAAATCAATTTCAATAATTAATGATCTAAAATAAATAGAAGTTATAATTAAAAATTTTAATTCAATAATTTAATATTAAGTATTAAGGTAAATATATCGAATTAGTATAGTAGTAGTGCTATTTTCAATGAATAAAAGATCTGACCTATGATCTAAAAATTATCTGGAGGTCGTGATCTATATTCGATTGCTATAGTCGATCATTAGCCATCTGAGAAAAATATGAAGGTCATGAAAAAAGTGATCTGTATCGACGACTGTAAACTTTCCGATAATTGAAAATCTACTTTGAAATAAATTTTTCAGTATTTTCTTAATATTTCTGTTAATTGCTTTAACCTTTTTCATACAGAATTTCTAAACCACATTTTTAACATAGTTAATCATGTCAAATTTCAATAAAACAACAATATCATGAAAACACATCATAAATATTTTCTGTAAGCTGTAACTTTATCTAAATCATTACTAATTTCATAAATAAACCATAATTATTTTCTATATAAAAGACTTAAACGGCGAACCTTTCTTTCCACGGTTTATAAAATTATAAATAATATGACGTTTTGTAATTAGAAATACTGAAAATAATATCATATTAGAAATATTTATGCAAAAATGTTTATTTATCAATATTTTTATTATTATTATTTTTTTTTTTTTTTCGTTATTTATTTTTACAAGAGTTCTCATAACTTTCGTTATATATTGATGGTGCGAATGCGATGTACTTACCGTACGATCAAGATAAACACAGGTCTTTCTAATTTTGTTTAATAACTTATTATTAACTTAGATACAAATAAAAAACAAAAACAAAAAATGAAAAAATAAAATATTAATAAAAACATAGATAAATGTAGACACAGTCAATTATCTTATATGTGTAATATTTATATTTAAATTTTTATTAAAAATAGAAATAAAACAAAAATAGTAGCGCAAGTATGTGGCATGCCAAATAATGCATTCTTTCAAAGAAAATATTTTCACATCATTTGAAAATAAAAAAAAAAAAATTAATGGTAATAACTGTCATATTATTTTGTTGAAATTAGTCAATTTGAAATTTACTTAGGGTGTGGACTTAACATAATGCATGTTATATATAATATATATATTATAGATAAATACACTATTTGTAATTTGTAGTTGAAATTGAGAATAAATCGGTTTTATGTATTATTTATTTAAACATATATAATATAATATATGTGATATGTTCTATGTAATTTACCAAGAGTACCAATATTCCAATAGATTCATTTTTAATATTTATGTAGGTAGACGGTTCAGACATATTATTATAACAAAATATACCTATAAGGTGTATAACTGAATTTAGGTATACTGTAATTGTGGTAATATAGCCTTTGCAAATACAATATATAATAAGATTTAAAAAGCTAAAGTATATTTAAAAGGTGTAGAAGTATAACATTTCTGTTTTCAATGATCAAATTGTCCCATCCATGTCACGATCGACCTACATTCCAACATCAGATAAATGATTGTTTATGTCAAGTCGAATGTCAAAAGTGTAGTAAAATGTTATAGATTGTTGGTGGTTTCATCGTTCATATTAAGAATAAAATGGCTGGGTACCGAAACTTCTAATAAATAAATTATACTGTTTTATATTCAATGCTGTATCCCTGTATCCGTTGGGTGCTATGGTCGATTATTTTAATAATGTATTCTATTTTGTTTGGGTAGAGAGGTTTTTCAATATAATGAAATCAAATATAGAAAATACGAAATTTTTTTTGCTATGTAAATAAATGTAATATTAGAGTAGATGGCAAAGTGCAAATAATTTTCATATTACTTTGGTGATTAATGATGATGCTGTAATACTTAAATTTTTTTTTTAAGTGTTTGTCTATGATACATTTAATGTATTTCTATATAACATCTAGATACAGATTTAATGAATAATTTATAATGAATAATTAATGTCAGTCATATATTCATTTCTTTTCTTCAGTAATTTTTTTTTCTTATTCTTTGTATCCCATGTACCACATGTATATTAATAGCCATCACATTTGCATCATGTATGTCCTATATTATACACGAAGCAATATATTTTGAAGATATATTTGTTTTTTTTTTTTTTTTTTACTTCTATTCTCTATTATCATTATGTCTGAACTGAAAAGAGGTAGGTAATGGTTATTTCAACAAATTTTTAACCATTTAATTGTAGTGACACATTTATTTTTATATGAAATTTATTGTTGGTGTTTTGTACAATAGGCGACGGGGCACAATATAACTAACAATAGTAATTATGACTAAATGCCAGTATGTATATGCGAGTTGCGAGTGCTTATGTATAATTGTAATAATAATAAAAATAAATAAAAATAATTGTTATTTTTGTAGTTAAATGTACAAAACTTTCTTTTATATTAACATTAATGTATTAATGAATGAAAATTTGTATACATTTTTTTTTTCTTCTTCTTTCTTTCATTTTTAATTTATTGTTTATTGTATGCTGTTTATAAATAAAGTACCGATGGGTACAACATGTAAATAAACTGGTTTCTCTTGTATTATTGATATATGACCAGATAAATGTTAAAATATTAAAATCACGAGAGTTACACCACTTGTATCAACATATTTATTTTTCTTTTTATTTATGTGTAACATTTATAATTTATATGTTATGCTTATGATATATGATTTGTAATGAAACAGCATCTACTATTTAATTAATTTAAAGTGCACCTAAACAAACATCAATAAATAAAATGATATAAAAAGATTAAGATTACATAATTCAATTGAATATTTTATTATATCATTATTTAAAATCTGCACGCATATATTTATTGCAACATCAGAATTTGTTTAGTGTATAGTATTTGAATTATTAATATTACGGTTATATTTATTGGTCAAGGTCAGCGGACGTAAACTTACGTTAGTTGTTTAATAATTATTGTAGATCTCTATTTAGTATTTAGAAAATTTAGTAAACGAAAGGTATGATTACAGTTTAAATAGTTTCCAAAGAAGAAACGAATGCATGGATGACATTTTTTTTAAGCAAACAATGGAATGATAATTGTTGTGGTTGAATTGATGGTAGTTTTTGGAAATATATTTGATATAAACCAAAGATTTACAGCTATTCTCTTTACATACTTTGGATGAAATACTATTTAATTATATATCAAATATCCAATTGAGCTTAATCGATGCTGATGATTGATCGTCCATCTCATTCAAATTGAGACAGTTAGATCCACATTATTATAAACCACGATAAAAAATATTCTCAAATTTATCCATGAAATAAGTTCCATATTTCCAATCTCAATCATTTTTAAGCCAGAATAAATCTTAGGATTGTTTTTATCCTGGTTGGTAGTAACAACCCATAGATTCAGATTAGAACATCTTTCCTTATGCTATCGTACAAATGATGTAAGTCTATTTCATTATTCGAACAATTTTTTTTTTATATATATTTTGTTGATAGTGCTATTTAATCAACCTTCAAATTCAATATACAAATGCTTAAAATCTATTTTTTTAAAAAAATTATTATTATATTATATAGAAAATCGAAGATTAATTGCATTACATTACAATCCATTACATGCATTTGATCCATTTGTCGCGTAATTTTCATTATAATGTTGCTTAAAATGTAAGTATGAAATAATAATAAAAATTAATAAATAAATAAAAAGAAAGCTCAGTTTAATCAATCATTTAGAGGCATGTTTAAAAAATTTACTTTATAAATCCAATCTCTGAAATTATTGGAAATAACTTAATGCAGAAAATAATTCAAAAGCCGAAAGCAGAAATTATTTTCTTGTGCTCTGTTTTGGTTGGGTTCATAATTTGATGACCACAAGAGCAAGTTCAAAAATCAGAATAAGTATTTCCCAAAAATATTTCGTTTGTTGGAATCTTTCCAACTTAACATCACAATATAGTTTTGTGAAAGTACTATCGTTTTATAATTTATACTGACCGCTTATTGTACATTTATTGCAATCATAATCAACAGCAGAGAATTATAACAAAATAAAAAAAGAAAATGAAAAAAGAGAAGAAAAAAAAAGCTGACGAACAAGATTTTTAATAAGTCTTTAAATGTTTAATTCATTTTATAGCAATTCTAAATGCATAAATGCGTAATTTAAGTTAAAGACGATGATTTCTATATTATAATGAGGCGCATAATGTCTTAACTCTTGAAATAAAATGATATATTTATCACACGGCATTAATAAATATACCTGTATAGGTGCTACGGCTACGGCGATACCCAAAGTAATATAATTAATCAAATTATGTTGAATGTTGTTCATAGTTTTTTTTTTTTTAATTCTTATAGTTTTCACTAATAACGTATAATAATAATACGAACCTATGGTTCTTTGGTGTTACTAACCAAGCTTTTCACTCATCCGTCAGTTTAAAGTCATTACCTAACTAAGTATGTACAGAGTACAGACGCAGAAGTACAGCTATGAAGCACAAAAAAAAAACCCAAATTAATAATAGGGCGTGAAGAAAGATATGAAAAAAAAAACATATGTTTTCAGGTCGCACACGACACAATTAAGAAAACACTTAATATTTTGCGAAACGTGATATATCAATTAAGTGTACTTTAATATTAATTTATGACTAGTTGCTTTTGGTGAATGGGTACCGTATTATGTATGGCTTATAATAATAATATTAAAAGTTGATGAATGTGGATAATGAAAGGTACATTGAATAACATGAATTGGTTAAATTAATAAGCTACCGATTTTGCGTGTGGCTAATAAATGAATGAATCTTTTATATGTACGCATATTGGAGTTATATTGTAATCATGTGTGTGAATTATGAATTCAAAGATTTTTTAACTGAAATAGCTATGAATTATGATAGAAGATAAATTCTTGTAAGCGGGTAGTGCACCGAGCTCTGATGCTGCCTAATACTTGCTAATACGAAATCCAACAATACCCGCCTCTAAGTTAAAAAAAATGCTTTTTCATTTATTAAATTTTCGTGTCTCTGGTAATATTTATATTCATACATTTCTGATTTTGTATTGCTTAGTATTTTTCACTATAGAAATCTTAAAATTGCAAACGTATTATAAATATTTATTTTTTAGAAAAACAGCTTTACGATTGTCTTTTGTTATTGAACAGAAGAAAATGATGGAAAGGAGAAAAACTGTATTGTAAAAAATGATAAATATTGTTCTAGTTTATAATTCGTTTTCGCGACTCTGTTTTTAAAAGATGTAGGTATTGCCTATTACAGTACCATAAGTTATTGCATTATCATGGTGATTTATATACAGAATACAGATGATCGACAAAGCTGTACTGATGATTGCGAAAGTATCAAATCCAAGGTGAAAAACCGAGTAGTTCATGGAACAATGTTTTAAAAAAAAATAATTGGGAAATTCTATGTAAATGCGCTGCAAAAATTCATTTCTTTCATTCATATTTTATTAAAATAATTAAAAAAACAAGCTGCCAATTTTCCCCAATTTCCAAAAGTACAAACAAACAAAAAAAAATCGCCAAAACAATACTTGTTTTTTTTTTAAATTCGGCCGAATTTCTCAAAAGTAAAAATTTGCGAAACCAATAATACTTATTACTTTATTTTTAAAAAAAAAATGAAGCAAAAGAAAAATAACATTTGCCGCCTTAGGCTTGAGCTTACTTTTTTATATGGTGCGCCACCGCTTGTAAGTGCTCAATCTGATAAACTTAATAATGTAATTTTGAGCGAATCAGATTTTGAACTGATTTTTTGCCATTCATTGAACTGTTTGACTTTCAAAATTGTGTTTATATTAGAGAGATATATTCAAGGGATATTTGAATAGAGTCCGCAAAATTAAATTGATATTTATATTCATTCTAGATATAAAATACCTTATAAATAAAAGCACAAAAAATAATTTAAAATTTATTAAATTTTAAAATTCATTTTAATTCCGAATATACTATTTATTAACGAAAACGTAATATATTTTTGTAGATCTTTGAAAATTCCAATACCAGACTTGTGCTCGATTTTAAACTATAGATTGAAGAATTGTAATTTCAGTAAAGCGATAATTTTAAATCCTATTAATATTGGTTTTCTAATTGCCTAATTGTCTACAAGATCATTTTCGGTGTAGTGCGTGTTGTCAGCGGGAAATCTTAATAGAATTATAATTTTTATTTCGTATAAAATGTGTTAAACCATTTGAAACTACACACTAGTCAAACCTAAACAACCAATTTCTACTACCATTAAAGGTCTTTTATTATGCAGACACACATACCAGAATGAAGTTAACAAAATACTCAAAATGAATTAAATTCCAATAAATCAAACTGATGCTATTCCATTAAATGTAATACAATAATTTTTCTTTTGCAAGACTCCACATCAAAATAAATACGATAAATTTCTTTAATTCAAACAAACTAAACCATATTTAATTAAAAACGAAAAAGAAATTGTAGAACTCTGATACAGCAACAATAATGAGCCAATGCCAATTAAATTTCATATTATTTTATTTGTGACACAATTTGTTTTTATAAATTAAAAACCAACAATTCAATTAATGTAGAACATTTTAAAGGTTTTTTTTTTTTGTAGATTTTTATTCTGTTTCAATTTTATGTATCTCTCTAAAGAAGAAAAGTATTAGCTGGCTATATAGTTGTTATATGTCGACGATACATATATTTATTGCAAACATACTTAAAACTATGACTTTAAAATACAAATTGCGTGTCATTAAGTTGTTTAAAAATGTAATTCTTTGATTAAAAAGATACAAAACACAATCAAAATGGCAACGAACAAATGAATTGGAATACTACTATAATTATAATACCTTCTTGCCTACCTATATTTTGGCATTGCCAAAGAAAAAAAAAAGACCAAACACGTTGCGCGTATAACGCATAAACTAATGAGAACATTTATTGCCGTAAGCAATTACATATTTTATTAAAAGAGCAAAACAAAATAAATGAAAGAAAATAAGAGAAACAAAAAAAAAAAAGAAACAAATTATTCGCATACAAGTTGAACTGAAGAGCTTTTACACGTGTATTAAGAATAGCCGTGGTAAATTAAATAAATAAAAGTAAAAGAACAGAAGATTTTTATCGATCTTTTAAGGAACACACCAAATTTATATGTGTATTTTCGCAAATAGCATGATAAATTTTTCTATGCATATGCTACAATTGTAGCATCTTAAGCGACATAATTAACGTCCAAAAATGTTCAGGTGATTTTTGAATGAATAATGACAAACGTTATAATAAATTATTACCAAATAACTTTCCATGTAACGAAAGTCTCTCACATAATTGCAATGTTTACTTTTAGTTTATTTGCATTTTTAAATTTAATTAAAATATATATTTTATCGTCATTCCCATTATTCAATTTATTTATGAATATTTCATAATCATTGGTGAGACCAAGAGAAAGTAAATAATATCAAATTTCCATAAAAAATTTATAAAATTAATGAGGGCACAAAATTTATAGTTTTGAAGAAAATCACGTACCAGCCCTACATTTCAAATAATTATCTATACAATATATAATGATTTATTTATTATATTAGCTATAAATGTGGCTATAAAATTATAATTATTTAATAAATATTCTTTATATTCATCATTTGTAGCTTTGATTAGAGAATGAATGAAATATCGTAAAATATTATATGCGGTTAATAATTTGATTACTTCATAAAAAATTGTATTGTTTTAAAAAAACCGAAATGAAAATTATAAGAAGAAGAAAACAAAATTCATTCACGACTGTCTCATAATTTCAATCATAATAATTTATTGCCTTCAAACAACTTCAACAGACATATAAAAAAGTGAATAACGAAAAAAAAATAACCAAAAAAAAAAATTAAAAAAAACTATTTGCATAAAAGCAATTCAATTGTGAAGGAACATTGAACAAGCATTCTCAAATGTATTTAATATAGGGCATCGGCATTAGTTTATTTAAAAATAAATGTGAAAGAAAGAATCTCAATTTATGGTAACTTGTTATTGATAAAAACCAGGTGAAGACAATCAAGAGTTTAATGTTTTATTGTTCAGAGAAATCATTAAAAAAAACAAAAAAAACAAAAAAGATTGAATTACAATATGTTGCCAAATATTCAGTTTCTTTAAAGCTATCGTTAGATCACAATTTGAAATTTGCATATAATGGATATTTAAAGCTTGGACGTAAAATACGAAAACAAAAAATATATTGTATTTCATTGTCATTAATTTTCCGAAAAAAAAAACAGTTTTTACACATTTCAAAATTTGGGAGATAATAAATTGTTATAAAACCAATTGTGTTATTAAAAGACTGTTTTTCAATTCATAATTTTTGTGCATGATTACCGGTTAAGTCTAGAAATTATATTTAATATCCATATACTGCCCCTATAGAAAACAGTAAGGAACAAAGAAAAACAAAAATAGATTTTCTTGCTTTGATGTTAAGTATAGTAATATTATAGATGTTTTGAACATCAAAACATAAAAATTTATTGTATAAAAATATTATATAATGTAATTTGTAATGTATTTTGGTGATACGGTTTTTAATCTCTGTCTCACTTTGTCCTTTACCATTTTCAAACCTATAGCGACATTATAATATACTAAAAAATACTTTCTGCCTTAATTAACCATAAAATGTGTATATTGTGCATGAAATCTGTTTAAATATTTGTACCACAATCCACAACCATATACCACTTTCAATATTGTTTGCGGTTCGTTTTTTCTTCTTTTTTTCTTAAATTTAATATGCATAACTAATTATAATTGTATATTTCACTGATTTTATCAAATTGAGAGAAATAATAATAATTATATTTTTGTTATTAATGAAATGTTGTGACATTTATGCAAATTCATTTTTTAATTAAATGCAGACAGGTTTTGTTTATTTTCATTTCTTCTTTTTCTTTTTGATAAATAGAATGACAGGACAGATAGCACATTCTATTCACTTTATTGAATGAATTCATTTTTTTATTTTTTATTCAAATGTAAATTTATTTTGGCACATTTGAAATTTTTATATTAGTTTTGAAAGTTTTGTTGTTTTTATTTGTCATGTTAACGGTTCGATTTTTTTTTTTTTTTATTGGAATTTATTGACTTTTTTTCAATTTATCGCAATTTATTATTGTTTGTCTTTTTTTATGAAATAAATTTTAATCGCATTTATTTCAATAATAATGCGTATAATAAGGATTGTAATTGTATTACCAATAATCCTTTACTCGTTCTCAAAAGTTCTGCCCAAAAAAAAATGTTTTGCAGTTTATTTTTTTTTTGAAAAAGATATTTTTTTTTTGCTCTTCAAAGGATGAAAGTTAATCAACATCTATCCTAACGTTTCGAATCTGAATAGTGATTTTCGAGTTTTATCACATGTAGTAATTTGCAAATATCTCATGCGATAAAAGTCCAGAATTGGCACCCTGTGTGCCTATACCTATCGATAAACATTTTAATTACACATTCAAAACATTTTAATGATAAATTGGATTTTTATGGTTTTTTTTTCTTTCTTTTTTCAATAATTGAATATATATTTATTTATAGGAGAAAGTTGTTTTTATCGATAATAGGCAGGACGTATATATCGCTCGTTAAATTCTATATTGGAATGGCTGAGAGTGAGAATATATTAAATTTTTAGATGCAGTGAACCCCTGAAGCAAATTTAAAGTCCAAGAACGCAATACAGTTTCTTCAATAGTTAAATAGCTAAGTAGTTAATAGATTTCCATATGTAATTATTATTATTGAATTCACAACAAAGACATGCAGACAAAACAAAACATATTCGATTTATGAGATTTATCAGACTGCCACAATTCCATGGCGTATTCGTAAATCATTAATAATATCTATAATTGTGAAATACAAAAAAAAAAAGAATAAAAATAAAATCATATATTAAATCTGATATCTAAAGAAACACCATCTCATTGTTAGTAACACGTTGTCATTTCGATTTCAAACTACATAAAATGAAACCACAATTAAGTGACAACAGAACATCACTCCGACAATCTACTGAATTATTGATGTGGAAAATTTATAATTTTACAGGGAATCAGGTTACAATTTAAGAAAATTCAATTTTAATGCATTTTGATACATAATTCGAGATTATTGCTCTAGGGCATTCGACTTGACATCAAAAATTAAATTATTATGCAAAATGCTATTTAAACGTTTCGCCATTTAAACAAAAACCTAAGTTCATGATTCAAATATACATCAAATCTATCGACATAAAATAACATTTACCTTCTTTTCATATTGTCTACTCTATCTAACCAATATGAATTTTCTATAATCCAGCGTGTAAATTTAAAATTTCATACAAAAAAAAAAATGAATCGAATAGAAAAGAATCATTGAACAAGCAAACAAATAAACGACAAATTTAAATCTAATATAAAGAAAATCTAATGTACCTGAACTCTATATATATAACATGAGCCAAAAAAATCATGCAACAAAAAAATAAAAAAAACGTAAAAAGGGCACATACAAAAAAAGACCGGCAACAACATAACAAAACACCTAGATATAAACAGCAACAATCGATTTAATTTGTAACCTATCACTTTTATACGCGGAAGCTTTGTTGCGAACAAAAACTTATAAAAAGAAAGAAAAGAGAAGAGAAAAAAACAACAGGCATAAATGCTTATAGTTGGTTCATGTACAATGTACACGTACAACATGTTTACTTCTATATGATTTTTACTTAAATTCAATGAGAATGCAAAAATTTCCGAAAAAGTAAACCGTGACTAAGATTGTGTAGATCTATCTATAGGTCTAGGTCATACAATTGGAATTTAATTTTATAGGAGGATCGAGATCAGAAAAAAAGCTATTAACCAAACGAAGAATGGAAAAAAAATGGACAAAAAAATGTTTATATTCTATTTTTGTTTTGCCACAAGTTATACGAATTTTTAAACCAATGAATTGTCTACAGTTTATCTGTATTCAATTTTATATAATTTGGCGGAATGGAAACAAATGCGATTCATGCGAAATCTATATAAAATGCATTGTGAAAACTGAAATTCCATTTTATGTGTAACATTAAAACAAAAGAAACTTTATGGTTTTTACAATTTAGTTTACCTAAACTGAGCCGCTAGCTGCTTGTTTTTCTACGTTGGCATTTATTTTGAAGAAAGGTAAGAATTTCCGTTTTTTTTTTTTTTTGTTGCCCTTATTGCATTCATAATATGGTTTATGGTTTATGCTTTGCTATTAGTCAGTCAAATAAATGCGTGAAAAGATAGACATCTTATGTACAGCACACACTCATTACGCATGACTATTAAAAAAAAAATATATTACCATGTGATTGAAAGTGAAAGTGCACACCGTGATGCACATCGTGATGATGAATCGCTAAAAATTGTTGTTACACAATAAGCACTGGAAAAATTCCCAAATATTTTAAATCCGCATGTGATAATTTATTATACAAACATTTACTTATTGCTTCAAATGTAAGAAATTGTTTCGAGATGAAATCGTTTTAAACATTTTCGATTGAAGAGTTTTATATTTAATAATCTTGATTTTATATTAATTACACTTCTTTATTTTTTTTCGTTTCGAGATTTTAATCATCTGAGGAGATGTGTCATACGACTGACCAAGCGGAAACAAATCAAAAATTTAATTTAAATAGATTTACATTATATAAAACTATGTTGTTTGCTGAGGCCTGATTCAATTATTTATTTCCGAGGAAAGGAAAATAATTGTGATACTTTGTATGTGACTATTCTGAAAGTTATAACACTACTGGAACATTTTTGCTACTTGGACGCTCGATTTAATTATTATAATTACTAATAAGAAAATAATAGAACTTCGAAAGTTTGATTATGTTCAAGGTGTGCAATAAAATTATTTATATAAACTTAATGGGAGATTGCAAATTTCTAATTTATTATTTGTAATGATATAAAAACTAAAATGCAAATTTTTTTTTTGTACCCGCATAAAATGTATATTAAATTAAACTATATGATTTAATTAAGGTATGTATTGAAACACGCATACTATGTGGGGCTTATAAATACTTTAAAGATTGTTAAACACTATATACATTATACTAATATTATGTATGGTTTAAATATAATAATATTATAGTATATTTCCTCCAATATATACCATAATTATACTTAAAGCTGTGGTTTGTTAGTGAGATCGTCAACGAAACATTTAATAAAATTTAGTAAAATACAATACAAAACGATTCCATTCAAAAAATAAAATCGAGTAAACAACTATTAATTAATGAAAAGTCAGTCAGCGAACAGCGCTCGAATCAAATTGATTTGATTTCAATGAACTTATCCGGACGAAGTTCGTTGACCTTTTATAAGCCACCGACTAACATATGCTTTTATGCATACTATTCCAGGGCATTCATAGTATAATCTGCATAATCTATGGGATATTTTCTTCAATATAAAAAAAAACACCAAAAACAAATGTGTAACCAAAAAAAAATAATCCTCAGCTTTGAGAAGCGTAAAAAAAAGGTCCTATTTAATATATATTATTAATTTTCTTACTGACTTATCGTTGAAAAATGTGACTTTTTACTTACTTTACTGACCGTTTAGCGAAAGCCTTACTTTTATCTGACTTTCCTGACTAGTAGACCATATATTATATTATACCATAATTCGATTAAAGATATATACTTCATGTGGGTATAAATATTTTTTTTTTAAACATTCATAATGAAAAGTCTTATGGCTACTTTATATCTCTTCATAACATTCATTATTCAAATCCATATACCGCACATACACACAACTCATGTTTCAATGACTGAAGAACAATATAATTTTAAAAATTTCCGTATTTCCTTATTTACTAAAGAGTTAACAGAATCATTTTTTTTTTCGTCAATTTTTCAAATGTTTACAATGTGCAATGATTATAATATTCTTGATTGCATAGTTTTCAATTCCCATTTAAATATTATATGCGGATGAATAGCAATTATAAAGATAGAATTACTTATGAGATGTATATGTTGTTCCATATTAGCAGCATATAATAAATAAATAAATATAAACAGAAAATGGTAAACGTAAAACAAAACAAAATAAAACAAAACAAAAAAACTCACCCGATTATTCATACCATATTTCTATCCATTTATATAAAATAAAGCGTTGAAGAATGTCTTCCTCTATTTTCATATAAAATATAATATTTTCTCCAATGTTTTTATAATGTTTAACGTTATGTTCAATAATAATAATAGAATTAAAGAAACTTTTGCTTCAAACCACACTCACAATAAAAATATATATAACAATTAATTTCTATTAAGCATCAAAACCAAGCAAATAGAATTAAACTCGAAACTGGTCTTGTTAGTTGGAAATAATATTTATCTAGTTGGGTTGGTAATAATATTCCTTGTTATAGTCAATGTGCTTTATAATCGATATGATGTTGATGAATATTGACTATGCGGATGATGATGTTTGTCTGAATTGTGGTATTGTTACCTCTTGTTGATGATGGTGTTTCTATTTTAATTTTTTTTTTTCCTTTATTTTCAGTTCTTTTACTTTTTTCTTTTTTTCTTTCTTTATTTTAAATGTGCATTTAATGTTGATGTTCATGTACAATGATATTTATTTTTATATATCAAAGCAAACAATTAAGTAAATATAAAAAGAAAAAAAAAATCATAAAATATTGACTGCACCATTCATTACGGTAATAATTTGTTCTAGTTAATCACTCGTTTGTACGATAATAAATGTCAATAAAAAGTATTTTTATTATTTTTATTATTATTAGATTTTTATAATCGGTGGAAATGGTAACGACATAGGTTTTAATACACTTTATTTTTCTATTCTTTTAAAAATATATTATTTCGATTTGAATGATTATAAATAGAAAATAAATTATTAATTTAATTTATTATTTTTTTTTCCTAGAATAATTACATATAATTTTTAATTCACGCAACAATTCAAACTAAAATGGTAATAATTATAATATTGTAGCATAAAGAAAATATGTTAGAAATAGTAGAATTTTCTATATTCACTCAGATGAATTTTTTAATAAATTGATTTCTTTTTTTTTCTTCAAACCAAGCACAAACTACGAACAAAAATATTTAGTTTTTTTTTTTAAATTTTGATTTTACTCTTATTCGTAATAGTTAAGTACACAAATGCAGTTTAAATTCCATTAACACTATTATTAAGTTTCTTTTCAATGAATTTACCATTACCACCATCTGAAACATAATAATAAGAAGAATATGCGATTATTAACTATAGCAAATTATTTAAAGTCACACAATGATTTTCATGATGATTAAAGTTAAAAAAAAAGAAGAAAAAAGTTGATGTTAAACGATTAATGTACTTATTAAAGATTAGGTAGCGCGTATAGTTAAATAGGTACGCGACTATGCTATTATAAACGATTATAAAATACATCAACCATCTATACAATTGTAATTGATGGAAATGAAAACAGAATATAACTTGAAACAAATCATATGAAGGTAGAAAAAAAAGTAACTAATATAAAACCATGCACACAATTTAACATTAAATTTTTTAAAATTTACTAGGCCTTTCAACATGTGCGCACAAATATTTTAACTATACATAATAATTGTTAATGATTTACAATAGACATGAAATGTTGTAATATTGTCACCATTGTTGTATTGTATTTCCAATTCGACATTTTAATCCATGAAGAAGAACTCTCACTTTTGTTTTGTTTCTATATATTATATTTTTATTTGAATAACATTTTCGCTATTATATTGTTTTGTCGAATAGCAAGGTAAGTTCATTCATTTATTGGTGTGTGTGTGTGTGTGTGTGTGTGTATTTTCTGTAAGCTTCACTATACTGTTTATTAAATAATTACAGTATTCATTTTATCAACGTTAGTGCAAGGTACCTTTTAACAATTTGAAATAGTTGTTTTCAAAAATGTTCAACCAACTAACTACAATCTAACAATAATCAACATGCGCATACTCAACGAATTATTAAGTAATGGAAAGTTATAATGGTATCCAACAATCAACAATGTAAATAAACTTAAATATTATGCATAAACATATCATATATAAGAATAAATAAAAGAAGAAAAAAAAACAGAAACAATAACTTTTATACTAAAATGAAGGGAAGAGTAATTCCTCGTTATTGTCATCATATTAAAATATATATTTTATTATTATAATGATATTCAAGTATCTTACTAAAATTATGCAATTATCATATATTATGGGTTGAGCATTATATCAAAACGTTACGTTTATCATACAATTATGATGTTATATCATCTTAATTCTATGACTATATATTCGTAATGTCGGTTGTTGGCACAGCTATATATATATATATATTATTTATATATCACTATTAACATTTCACCGCGACGTTATCATATAAAATAAAACTTTGTGTCTATTTTCAGAAGTAATTTCTTTGTAGTTTATAAATCTATTCTATCTTTTTTCATTTCGTTGGAATGAAGCTGCAGTAGTTGTAGAATAAAAATATGTACAGAAATCAGAATAAATGCATCTCGAAATACATGATCTTATTTATTATATTTTTATATGTTACAGAACCACTCAGTCATAATTGTTATATGTAAGTAAGTAAGTTATAAAAGTATCTCTTTAAACATGCAAGTATACTATATTGTAGAATCATGTATAAAAAGTAAATTAATACAAGTTACAAGTCACAACTTATTGACTGATGGATATGATATTGAAATATGCTTGCAAATATGTGCATATACCTCGTCATGTGGGTATTGTTAAAACATTATAAAAATGTATAAAGGTAGCAGGTTTTTTTTTTGCTCTATTCATTACCTATGATTTAAACTTCTTATTGTCTATTTAAAGAATAATAAGGTAAAAAAAAATATTAAAGAATGGGAGAAAAAAATGTTTGTTTTTGTTGATTAAGATCAGATAAAGGTGCTTTGAAAGGTCTTAAGCAGAAATGCCGCAAGGACTAATATGTAGACAACTATCCAAAATAATGGCATTTTTTAATTCAATTTGGAATTAACTGTAGTGTTTCTGTGGATATTACAGCTCATTCAGAACTAGTATATACTTTTTTTTTCTCATCTCTTTAATGAGACCTACAAGCTGCTACAACTATTTATTAATATGAGATTGACGGGAAAACTTGTAGGATTCCTATTAATTGGTTTCCAATATAACGAAACTAATAAAATACCAAAAGAGCAGTAGTTTCCATGAATAATAATTTTTAGTATTTTTTTATTTAAATAGATTGTTTGTGAATGCATTCAACGTCTAATAAACCGTACGTTCGCATAGATTAATTTTTACATTTTCATAAGAATTTTTTAGTAATTTGTCATGAAATCAAGTTTTATCACAGCTCTATTTTTTTTTTCTTTTTTATAAATATTGGTGAAAGGAATTCGCTGCATTCGCTTGCAAGCATTTTAAAATTCATAAAAAAAATAAATATTAATACGTCTTCTTCTACTCATTTTTCTTTACTTTAATGTGCACCGATCTCGGTTGAATCAACGATTGATCAAAGAAATATTTGAATATTGTAAGAACAAAAACCATAGAAGAAAATTAAATTTCTTGGAGAGGCATATCTTTATAAAAAAAAATATTTTCGAAATATACAAAATATTAAATGAAATTAATAAAATATATTTCCGTTATCATATCTAAACACTGTTTCCTAATCTTGCCCATCCAAACCAAGAAAAAAAAAATCGTAACGGACAAACTGTGGTGTATTTTAATATGCATATTATCTATGTTTCACATATAATTCAATTTGTAAGTTCAAATACCTTCTCTTATGCTACATTTCTTAGACAACGATTAAAATAATGTCTTTGACATTGATAAATACGATGTAGATGTTTCTTAATTGAAATATAATTTGTATAAGTAAGCAACAACGATGGAAACTATAACTATTTCAATCTGATTATATTCAATACATATAAATAGTATGATATGTAGGTGGCTTGCAGACAGTTTAAACAAATTGAATAATGTTGATAATTAATTAGTTTTACATAACTGTGTGTATTATTCAAATCGATGCAATTGTTTATTAATTGTTGCACATATCAAATTGAAACGAATTTTGAATATAAAACGATGAAAATCAATTTTGTTAATTGAAATGCAAATGCTATAAATTTTAGTGGTAAGCAAATATATATTGTTACAAAATAAAATATTGTAGTATATTCTGTGTTTTCTTTCTTTTCTTGAATCCATTTTTCTTTATTTCAGATTGAAAAATATTCCAGTTTTCAGAATGAAAATAAAATAGAAAGATTAATTACATTATAAACATATGAAAAAAAAAAATCAAAATAGAAATAGAAATAAGATCGAAACAACATTTGCAAACATTGAAAAACATGATGGTTTCTTAGCAGTCTGATTTTGTTTTCATAAAAAAATAAAAATAAACAGAAATTGATATAATTTGTATATAATAAATATGTGTTTGTATGCAGTGTCTAAAGGTACCACTTAGATATAATTACTAAGATAATTGCTAAGAAAATTGCATACAATTATTTTATTTTTATGCACGAATATGCGTATTATTATTACGATAAGCAAGTACGTATAGTACACCATCAGTCACCTATTATAAGATAAGTGAAAATTTTATAATAATTTCCATTACTTACACTTTTTATTTAAATTTTTTATAGATCTATTCCATATAACTCACGCATCGCACATAGTTGATTTGCACACTATCTCTATTTAAATATAGTTTAAAAGCGAAACTGTTGATATGGTGTATTTATGCATAAATCTATGTATATATAATCCTGATTATTGTCCAAGCAGTCATCATATCCACAATTTAATGGTAATGTCTTTTTTTAATTAATTAATTAATCAATTATTCTGTAGAAACGAGACTTATTAGCAGTACCATTTTTATTTAATTTTAAGATAGAAAATATAATTCAATGACGGGTGCATTACTATATAGCCAAGAAAACAATCTTAAGTTCGTTAAAGCTGCTTCAAATCAAATTATTTTTAAAAAGATCTTTCATACCTAAGGTAAGGACGTCACCGAAACCACTACCACACTCGCAATTCGCATTCATTTCCGATGTGTGATCGCATTTGTTGGTCATCATGACTCATGAGAGTACACTTCGTTTCATACTACATTTGACTATTTCTTAAATGCAAAGTATAATAAAAAGGGTTACGTTTGGAATTCCATTCCGAAAAGTTAAGACAGCAAATAAGTTCGAAGTGGGAATGAGGGTCGAGCTTTCGGAAACATCCTCGAACATAAGAATATATTTATATGTACCTGTTTTTAGTTAATAAATCACTCAAAATTTATTTACACCGTAATTTAAGTATTATTTTATATTGAATGAGTTAAGTATTTTATCAGCTATTGAAAAAAAAAACATTTGATGATGAATTAATTGGCAACTATCCTGAATAATTATCATAGTTCCACAAATAATATTTATATTTAATATCACAGTTCAAAAACAAATATTTGGAAATCACTCGTTTTACCAATACATTTTGTCATTCAGTTAAGCTAAACCGCACAAAATATATGGCGTCTGACCGCGACATGTTTTTATTCTAAATCTTTAAGTGATCGGATTTTCTCTTTAAATTTCTAATTACACTTAATAAATAAATAGCTAGTAAGTATTTTTGATGTAAATAAGCCCCATCTCTATAAAAGCATACATATACATATTTGAATATTGCGGTTTTTTTTCTTCTTCTTTTACTATTTTAATATTTTCACAAATTTCACTTTAATGCATGTATAAATACAGTAGCACTTATTTATTAATACGCATAAAATAAAAAAGTAAAAAAAAAAAAAAATTTGAATAAAATCACTAAACTAATACATAGTTTTCTACAATAATTATATTGCATTTTTCCTCACAAATATTAAAAATAAAAATAATAACTGCACTTTACGTCTAGCAAACATAAAGCGACGAGGAAAGAAAAAAAAAACAAATAATAAATAAATAAAAAAAAACAACAATATTGTTCAGCATGAAAATTAATAAGTTTACACACTGCGTGAAATATTCAAAACCTAACAGAGATCTTCCCATTCATTCATTATTCATCATTTAATGAACTTTCTTTCGTTATATATTTTCAATTGTGCTTGTGCATTACATTATTGATTTATAAAATTCAAGCATTTAAATAAAAAAAATAAAATGACAAAAGACAAATACATTTAAGAAGCCGCCTAATGATATTTTTCATATGTGCAATCAAGTGATTTCAACATTTATATACAATATACATTATATATATGAACGGAAAAACGATTTATCGACGCATTCAAAGACAAAGAACGGTAAAATTAGTAGAATATAATTTCGAATGCAAATAGATTTTGAAAAATCTATTTTTTTATTATTTTGAATTTGTGGTGTATAGAATTTGACTATGAATTAATTCTCACAATCGCACAGATTTAACGAAAGATGATACATAGGAAACTTTAAAAACATAAATAATTTATGTATGATGTAAATAAAATTTTGATATTTTATATGAATATTAAGCAGACTATTATACCTCATCAGTTATAGTTATATATATAAATATAAATTTTAATCTATTTCATAAAAATGATGATAAATGAATATGATAATTACAATCAAAAACATAACGAAAATTAAATAGACTTAATAGTTTTCAGCTCATAATTTATGCATTAAGAAAAAAAAAATAAATAAATAAAATAATTTGCTTGGTGTGGAAATTAATTACTTCACCATGAAACGGTATCTGTTTCGAAAAAAAGAAAAAAAATAATAATAAATAAATTAAAACAAAAATGAAAAAAGAATTATTTCTTCATTTAAATAAAAACTACATTTATATTAAGTAAGCGTTTTATATATTTATTCATTTGAAATGTACGTTATGTTGTCCGACCATCACGTGTATAATTATTATATGTGCCTAATGTTTTTTTAAAAGTTGAAGTTGAAGAACTTGATTGAAAATAAAAATTCAAAGATCTTAGACGATGTTAATGAAGATAAAGACGATGATGGGTAATAATATGAGATATTTGCAATTTTCTTCTTTTTTTTTTTCTGTAAATATATTTCTTTGGAAGTACGTATTCACAATTTGCTGAACATTTTATAGAATTTTTGTTGATACAGTGAATTGAAGAGAAGATCTGCATTATGGTATTGAATAATATTATATGCAATTTGTACATTTGATGGGTTGCATACAATGTTATGTAATATATATACATTTTTTTTTTATAAAGACCAATATTATACACCGCAGAATTCTACATATTTATGTTTTGTTATATTCATATTTTATACAGCTAGAGAGTTTTATAAACTTTGATATCAATACTGGTTGGAATGAGTGGAATTGCACTGCATATAAGAGTGTATATTGGTCGATTAATTGCACTATTATTATACAAACTGATACTATGAGAAAGAATTGTTGTATATTAAAAAAAAAACATCAACGGTTCTTTGGTTATGTTTATAAGAAACTCGAATATATGCATAATAAATGTATACTTTATTCGTACATGCTTGTATGATTCTTTATTCTAGTTACAGAATAAAAAAAAATAACATTTATTAACTAACGAATAAAAAAAAAACAAACAAATAATCTAAACAACCAGAACAAAATTTAACCAAGCGAAAAATTTATATCTTTCTTTTTAATTGTTTTTAATTTTTTAAATATATATACTCACATTCATTTAAAATATAATATGTATTGTGTAATTAAATAAATCCATTTATATTATATAATTTAACTGCAATTTTTTCTTGTCTTTTTGTCTTTTTGTCAAGATCAAATATTTCCGTTTAAATATTGTCCGGCAACGTCAACGTTTTTATAAATAAGTAACAATAATTTTTTTTTTTAACGATTTTTCTATATATATATATATATTTCACTTATTACACGGTTTGTTATTGGCGATAATAATTGTACTTAGAAAAATAAAATTATATAAATTTTATAAGCCGCTTATTTCGCGCACGCGACCGTCTATTAACGCGGTCAAAAGACTACTGACTTTAGAAACAGTTTTGTGGTAAAGAAAGAAGAAAGGTAAGGTATATATTATAAAACAGAATGATGAACATATAGACTTAACGAAGACGAATAAAACCACTTTTATATATGCTCAACATCCATACACAATGCACAGTACACTCTTTAACAATCTCACAACCAGCAAGTTGATATCGTAACATACAAGAGAAGCAAGAACGAAAAAAAAAAAATTAATAAAATAAAAGCCGATGATTTTTTTTTTATTTTTATTAGGAAGGTACAATTTTTACCTCATAAGATCGAGCATATATTATAACATGTGAGAGATAAGCGTATGCTATATAAATTTCTTGATTCTGCTATATACAAAAAAAAAAAACAAATAAAAAATACATCCCGTACCTGCAGTGAGTTTGCAATAAGTTTGCAATGAGATTGGAATTTTTATATACATATTCATATTTTGCTATATCAACATATCAACTTTATAATATAAGAAATGATGGCCAGATTCGAAGAGCATAGACCTTTTTCGGTAAATTTTATTTATTCGCACAAAAAATAATATATGACTTTTAAAATGAAATACATACAAATGTTAGCTTAACCATGTCCTTTATATGTTTTGACTTGCCAGTGAGCAAAGTATTTTTGATGTATTTGCCAGCAGTAGTCATTATTTATTGTAAATTATGTATAAGCAAATGAAAAATAAAAATAAAAATAAATATACAACAATGTAATTATATATTATTATACACAGACATGGAGTAATAAGTTACATACTGGACGTTTTTATATAGTCAAAACTGAACAGACTACAGACAAGAAAAATAAGAGTCGTTGCACTATAACGATAATTATCTTTGTAAACATAAAATTAATTTTTATGAGAGGACAAAAACTGTCAAATTTAATTTAAACGAAATAATTTCATTGAATGAGTGGAGAGAGATTTAAATTTTTTTTTTTTTTAAAAAGTGTTTTTTTTTTCGGTATAATGGTGTTGGAAGAAAGTTTTAAGATTCAACACACTCTAAAGAAAAGTTCTTCATTAGCAAATCGAATTGATTTTTACGAGATTTGAATAAACTTTTAAATCAATTATATTCGAGCATCATTCATCAAAATTTGGATTTTTTTTTGCGTTTGATGTTAGTTTATTTAAATACAAGTTTTTCAGTTTTTTTTTTTTGTTCCTGTTTACTTATATTATAAAAGTATTCATAAATTTGACTCAATGCAAAATTATAATAACATTGTGGTTACTCGAAATAAATTCTGTTAGAGAACTGAATTGTACCTTCAGCATATTTCATTGGAGTTGAAAATTTTCAAAGAATATTTGTAAATAATTTCACTCTATTCGGCATCTATTAAATCTTTTGTTTATTGACTTAAGAATTTTCAAATAGATGTTCATGTGCTATAGTTGAAGTTATGACGTCAAACAAATTTCAGACATAAAAAATGTTCTTTAATTTAATGATATCAATTAATTAAAAATTTCTAAAAAAAAAAAGAAATAATCGATTAATTTTTGGCGAAGCTGAGACAGCGGTATTTTTATAGTAATATGCGTCAGAATTAGTTGTAAATTGTTAACTATATATTTAATCGTTAGTTTTAACGTTACTTTTTGCATAAACTTAGATTTTTTTTTCGTCTTTTAAAGCTTACAAAAAATCAAAACAAGTTTATTCCATAAGTATTTAAAAAATGTTATATTTGAAAAATGAAAATTAATATCAAATTTGTCGTGTTAAACTTGTTAAGTTTATAGGTACACAATATATTTAATTATGAGAATCTGATGGTTTTAATCAATAGTTGACTCAAAATTTTTTAAAATGACTGCATCGATAATTATTTTATCATACTCTGGCAAGTGCTGAAAAAACGATCATCATAAACTATAAAATTATAAATAAAATTCCGTTATGGGAATTACATTATATTTACATTAAAAATTTTAAAGATTTTTCTGAAATACGTTACTCAATTGTTTTGAAAAAAAATATGTTATCATGGTTTATTTACATATATATTTAAAAATAAAATAAATGTCGCTAGGGGCCACAAAAACTCAGACATGTTAAAGCTATCCACATCCAAAATAATAGTAAGGGTTTGTAATGAATTAGTAGGGTGTTCTCATGAATGTTTATTAATATTTGGTAAGACTTTTTCTAACAACGAACTCCTGCTAAGTGCTAATAACCAATAACAAATTAAATCAAATATTTAATATTTAATCAGACATTTCTACTATTCGTTGCTTCTCTAATTATATTCAAGATTTTGAAGATGTTAAGATATATTTGAATATTTAGTCCTGCACATCATAACATAAGTACATAAGCACTTATTTAGCAGATTTCTGACCTTCAAATCTTTTAAGCTTAATTTATGAGATAAATTTATTTTTTAAGAATTCATTACAAATCTTATATTTCTTTGAAAGTAAAAAGAATTCCGAAAAACAATATAAAGAAGGAAGACGAAAGAATAGAAATTTTTGTCCAGAGTATTAAATCTCAAAATTTGAAGAAAAAAAAACATTAACGAACCGGATTTTGGCTGAGACATGCAAATGCACAAACGTAATAAGAACCTCTAAGCCCAACCAGAACCCAGGTTGAACATTTTAATTTTTGAATTTCATTTCGTAAAATTAAAAGAAGAAAGTAATGAATATAAAAATCATTAAAAATTATCATATAACACGTCATTCAATAAATTGTACTATTTGCCTACCTTATCTACTAACCAAAGTTACAAATGGGACATTTCCAATTAATATTACACCGTAAAATGATAAACGAATGCAATAATAATTAAATGTAAGTGTTGTTAGGTAGATTATCATTGTAATGTAGTTATTTGAAGCTTATTTATTTTATGGGAAATTAAACACACTTCAGCTATAATGGTTTGAAATTTTCGTTTTAATATTTATGCTGAATTATAGAACGTTTTATTATTAGAGAGTAAAATATTAGAAATATTTATGCTTATTTGTTTCTTTTTTGGATTTTTCATATAGGTCATTATGCTTTTGTTTTAGTTATAAATGTTATTACTGAAAAAGAACGTATATTGGATAGAAAATATCATGCTTTTCAAATTTTACAATAAAAACAATTCTATAAACTACGCCGTTTGTCCATTATTTTAAATAACGAAAATATATACTTTTCATGAATTTCATTTGGAAATCAACAAATTAGGTGCACAGCACATGAAACATAAAATAAAATGTACTAATTATAAGAATTTAACCGCTTTTTTTTTTCAAAAATAAAAAAGTAAATAAATTTAAATAATGTTCCGGACATAAAATGAAAAACCTTGGGGCATTTAAAATTTATTGTAACAGTGGCCCACATTAATAAACCATCAAAGTACGATGTGTATATGCTAAATTAAGAATCCGGAATAACTCAGTTCATCATTGAGTGCAAACATCATAAATCTAAATGTATTGAACGACGTAGATAGCAAGTAAAAGCATAAAATAAAAAGAATATTATATATATATATATATAATATATATATTTATATACCTTTAGACAAGTGATACAGACAGGTGAGGTGCCGTATAGCAAGTATAAGAATATAACAACGTACTGTAAGCCACATCCAAAAACTAATTGCGATTTTATAATAAATGATGAATAAAAAATATGTATAAAAATATGTGTATATAAATATATTGGTCATTGATTATATTCAAATGAACGGATAATAGAATTTTATAAAAACATTATTCATTTATATTTGACATAATAGGAATTATAAGTGCTTAAGAAAAAAAAAATAGTAGAAAAAAAAAATAGGATTAGTTACGCGCAGTGTGTTTATGTTACATTGTAATACATACTGCGCATCGAATGTGTGTGTAACTTTCATTTCACACTTTTATTAATCCAAACACTGTAATTCTTTTCATATTCTTTTAACTAGGTAAGTATACGGGTTACATGTGCAGAGAGAAAATTCTGATAATGTACAAAGTAAAATTATGAATAATGAAACTGGGAACACTGTTATTGTATTTTATTATTTTTAAGCATAATATTTTGAAAATTATATATTTTTAAAGGTAATATATTGTAGGTTATTAGGCTTAGGCAGCCACATCATATAGATTATGATTTTATTTTCTTGCATATGACTCAGTGAATGATGTAAGTGGGCATTCATTGAACTATTTAATCGTCATAATAATTCTTTTGTTATAGGGGAGCGCTAGGCACAAATGAGATTTAAACGCATCTATTTTGTAATTATTTAACAACTACAAAGATATACAATCAGAGATTCGTTTAGTCTTTGTAGAATTCTCTTAGTGGATGATGGTAGGGGACGCTAGAACTTTTAAAATTAAATTTCACCTATGTAGTGATACATAAATATGGTTATAGGTGAAAATAAATATTTAAGAAATCGAAAGAATTAAGAATACCACACATATTGTGTGTCAAAAATATTGCTGACCTGGTATCTTTACATATACAACGCATATTTATAGAACAATACAAATTAAACATATATTTTAATCAGATTAATCAGAACTAAAAAATTCATATAATAATATATCAATATAAGTATCGATATAGCAAAATATCGATAATTATCAGTCGATTTTTGAGTAGTAGTATTAGTATGTATTGGGTGAGATTGGTTCTTCTAAAAATAAAATCAAAATGTAACTAATAATTGTTCTTTATTTACTCACATTTAGTTTTAAACTTTTAACTACATATTTAGCACATTTCTCACAATTTGTATATTTCATCATTGACATTAATTTAATAATAATTCCCGCATTTTGACTGCAGCACTTAAATTACTGTCACTCATTATTATTACAAATTTTGTTTTACAAAATGCTTGTAGAAAATTATACCTTATTTTCTACTCTTGTTCGCGCATTCAGTAAATTTTTAAAATTAAAATTAAAATGCACTAAAATTACACAATTTTTGTTTTTTTTTTAGCGGAAAATTTTGTGATAATAATTTGAATAAATAAATGATAAAATTAAAAGCATGGAAATATTACATTTATTTTGCTTTTTACACAATAATACAGTATAAGTATATAATAATGAATTATTGTGTTACAATAAAATTGAGAGAGAAAAATAAATTTTACAGATATTATGAAACAAACATTAAGTAATGACCGGGACAGGTTATGCAAATAATGTAGCGTTCTGAATGATCATTGCATATAATAGCTAACAGATAGGTGAAATAGGTTTAAATATTTAAATTACATGTTAAGGCTATCCGAAATATCCACAATGTGCATTTATTATGACACATCGCATTTTTTTTTGTATGCAAAATATCGTTGACGATTTAGACTGATTTACAATATGAAAATTTATTTCATTGTGAATCTGTGGGATTAATAAGTAGTTATGAGATAAGGGATTTTCCGAAATTTATTTCGTTGTGCATTCGCATTACTGATATGTATCATCATAATGGGTTTTATAATATTTTATTTATTACAAAATTTAGAAATCTCTTATAAACTGTTTAAAATGAAGTTGAATTGAAATCATCTTCGCTTCTTCAGAAAAGTATTGACACATTATCTAATTGAACTTTCATTTATTATTATTTACTATTTAACTAATTAACAGAAATAAATATCTTTGTTTCACTTTCCATGGGGCCTGTTGGTTTTAATGAAAAAAATTAATTTAATTTAAATTTCTACATAAACCGCGTTATAAGCAAATTGTATCTTTGAAAAGTAAATAGAGATAACTATTTCCATATATTTGTTGCAAAATTTTCGAAAAAGGAAACGTTTCCACTTTCCAGAAACCTTTCAAAAATTTATCGTTTCCGGAAAACTACCATCCCTGCCTGTGAAAGCAACCGGTGGTAAGGTGCCATTCAGTTGATGCCGTGGTTAGTATAAATGTAATTGATACCACGTTATTGGTAATTCAATAATCTCCGTAAGCAATACTTCTTATGCACTATATCGAAATGATAATTTCAACACTCTTTAAATAAAACAAAAAAGAATAATAAATTGTTTTTATTGTATTAGTTTTAATAACAAAACGCAAATTATATATTCGTACTTATTTATTTATTGTAGAGGCGCGTCACACCAGTCAGGTATTGTAATCTTTTTTTTTCCAGTTGCTGCGAATTAAATTCGCATATTTATATACACAAACAAATAGCAATAACCGTAAAAACTAACCAATTAACACATTTTAATGATTATTTAAAATTAATTTATCTAGAACTGAATAAGATAAATTATGCATTGTGGCAACTATTTTACATTTATTTTCACAAATAAACAAGAAATAAAGAAGAAAGATAAAGAAGAATAGATTAATTTAAGAAACATTGGTTTGACCACACCGGATACAGTTGAAAGGAACTTTCTTATAACATAATATACATACTTACATTTCAGTTTCCTATTAATCTATGAGTAAACATTAACTACTGTAATATTAAAATATGACAGTTTCTGACAGGAAGTTTATTTTATATTAATTTTTTATTAAATTTCTATTATAATTATTACTCACACAGAGACCATTTATTTTCAATTGAGATATATTTGTGCTCGTAGGAAAGAAGGCATTTTTTTTTTAATAAATAAAATATTTTCCTACCCCCCCCTTTAATATTAATATTAATATTTTTCTTAATTAATGATCTTGATCTTGATCTAGTTTATAAAGATGATATTGAAATTTAGTTTTGATATTGATGTTGGATCTTGTGTTTTGTATGAGTTTTATGCAATAACTACATCAACCGTCATAAAGATGATTTTCTCGTTCCTTTGTCGGAAAAAAATGTCGACTTTTATACTTACAATACAAGTATATAAAATATGAATTCGCACTTAAATGAATTTAAAACTGCCATACTGAAGATGCCACCACTGTTTTCACCTAACTTTCTCTTTTTTTTTTTTTCTTCCAAAAGGTAAGTTGTATTGTGTGACTTGTCTTATGTGTCTGGTATCTTGTCATACAAAAATTTCATAAATGGACATTTAACTTTATGTTGTACGCAGTTAGTTGTGTGCATTGTATACTTATGAGTTATGAATAAGGTTTTTGCAATATACCTACCACTTTTTATTAAAATAAATATAGTTATAAGCATAGGTGCATAACATAAATATTTATAGGCATTATTTAAGGTAAATAAAGAGAACAAATGTTTTTTCCTTGTTTTGCACTGAAGTATAACTATTTTGCGAATAGGCAATGATATATTAGCTGTTCTGCTGTGTGTGCCATAAAATAGAAAATCTTTGAAAAATGCCTATTTTATTAAAGGCATTGTTGATTATATAATTGCGGTATAGCAGAATTTAGACCGTTTTTGCAAATAAAAATCAATCACCTGATGATTAAACTATTTATTTAGCATGCATATGTTATATAACTTGATTTTTATGTTTGTAAAATATGACGAATCTTAAATATGTTTCGGAGAAAATCAACTAGCTATAAATA
>JAABKK020000990.1:0-30240 GCA_011634745.2 Catotricha subobsoleta
CCATTTATAAACTTTCATTGTTAAGCTAATGAAGTTTGGTATAATGTTAATGGCATCACTATCATCATTACTGCTACGTTTTGTTACTATTGTTTTCTTTTTTTTAAAAATATTTTTATTTTAGTACTGTTTAATTAAGTATATATTTTGTAACTGTTTTATATTCTTGTTTTTTACTTTTTGTATATAATATTTTCATATTCAGCTTGTAAGGGAAACCCGTAAGCGGTTTAAATAAATAAATAAATAAAATAAATAAATAAATAGTTGAGCCACTGGCGAGTCCTCAATGCGAAGTTATATTTATATTGCTCTCATCTGGCGAATATTGAAATTATCAAAAATATCGAAAACGAGAAAAACAGCAACAAATTACTAGTAAATAAAATGTGAGAACAACAGTTATTTTGCCTTCGGTCGCGGCGTGGCTCAACTATGATTATAAACAGACTATACTCTAAAGTAACTCTAGCCGCTATGGAGGAATGAATGATCTAAAACGTCGATATAAGCTCTCGATTATCTTTATGTAATAAAAATGCGTAATTACGTATTTTAGATTATTTGGTATAATTTAGATCATTCCTCGGACGAACGGAACTTCTGTATCATTGTTCAAAGTCGCTTAAAAGATTAACTTTACCAAAAAACAAAAATCATTTGGTGTATTGACATATCTTCCTCTCGACTGTTGAACTAAAATCAGTTGGAGTAAGTTCGATCATTCCTCCGAAAGCGGCTAATGACATAGGAGGATATCATAGCATTATATGATAACATTATATCATTGAATTAGAATTAGTGTTAGTATTGCCACAATTTATCTCTAATATTATATAGAGATCCTTTCTTTCAATGCTTTCTAATGCTCTTTAAAACAAATGCAACAATTGCTCGATATATTATTGTTCAGCGTCTGAGCGAAATAGATAAAGAAATATATTTAAATACTCTGCGCAGGAAGAGAGAAATTCCTTTGATGAATTTCAGTCACTTACGATGCATAGAAGTGTTAACATACTCATTATCGATTTGAATCTTGTACTATTAGCACATAGTCGTTGTAGTTTGTTGTATTAACATTTTAAATTATTATGGATATATTTCACCAGAAGGCGATGTTAAAGAACAAAATGACTATAAATGAAGAATTGAATAATGAGTGGCCGGAAATAAATATTGAAATATGGGTATGCATTTTCATAGATTACAATTATAATAATTTTTTAAGTTTTAAAAAAATGTAAAGGGGTTATCCCATATAGAAACGTACCGTCAGAATTATGTTCCGAATCATGTTCAGAAACTATTTGCATTTCACTCATTACTATGATGAAATGTGAAATGCAAATAGTTTCTGAACATGATTCGAAACATAATTCTGACGGTACGTTTCTATATGGGATATCCGTTTAAGTATGCAGAAGAAATATATTAAAATAAAATATATATCTAGACTTTTGTGGATAAATTTAAATATTTCTCTAATTCGGTTTTAAGTATTGATCAAAAAAACAACTGAAATTACTTTTGTATGCTATACATTTTTATTATGTACAAATATTAGATGTGAATAAACTTGGCACCAAATTAATTTTATGGTGAATTAAAACTTATATATGTAGCCAGAAACGTCGGTTCATTTATGACATGTTTTTATAATCCTTGAGTAGCAGAGATTTAAAAAATAATAATTATTTCGAAGGTGGTTAGTTTAACAATTGGTCGAGTTCATTTCTGCAGACCTTCAATAATTTTCCCTGAGTTTGGTTTTATAAATTAGATCATTGAATTAAAGTTTCGTGATCCAATTTATAATTACAATGGTGACAGACACAATATACCTGAACAACGTAAACTATAGCTTAGACATTACATTCACGAAACTTGTTAACCACATAATAAATGTCGCCTTTAGCAAATACTATAGAGCGTTTAAATGCTTTAGCTCTATCTGATTCCTATAATTTTTAAAACTAAACAAAAACCCAATTTTTAACATTTTGATTTTGAAATATAAGTTTAAATGTAATCCATTTTATGAAATCGAAATATTTTGAAATGGTTATAAAGTAGTCCTCATAGAAAAAGCATCACAAATACTAAACCGGACCATTTTAATGTTGACAAATGCAACACCGCCATACATAAAAAAAAAAAACCAATTCGTTTGCTTTAGTAATTTTTAACACCGCAGTGCTGTGTTTGACGTCGTACGCGAACAAATTAAAATTAAAAGAAAATAAAATATAAAAAAAAAAAACGAAACGAAATAGAAGAAAAAAAAGTTCGAATAAATATTTTAAAACAAAGAAACTGTGCAGTGCTTTAATTATTACATAAATCTTTAAATTCGATTTGCGATTTGTTTATTTTGTAGCAAATAAAGGAAATTATTTAAATGATTCTATCGTTTAACATCTGTACGACATCAAATAATCATTGCTAACAAAAGAGCATAAAAATAAGAACCAAAAGGAGGCTGTGAGGAATGTTATGTTATATTTTTTATGTGTGCGCGAGTTGAGTGCTAATAAGATGGCGGGTGTGTCCCAATATTAATTTGTTCTCATATACAATTTCTAAGTTTAAAATTGAATCGATTAATTTATGTTTTTATTTGATTGCCTTTTTTAAATGTGGCATCACATATTTTATTGAAGAATAAAAATTAATTATTACTCAGATCATCTCAAGGTTTTATTACAGTCGAGATAAAAAAGTGATAACGCGATCATAGCTTATAAAAGAATTTAAGAAAAAAAAAAACATTCGTAATTGTTTCAATTAAATTATTTTGAGAACAAAGTGTATACGAAATCTGTCAAACTGTGGGGATCCGGAGCATTTTTTCTTCCTCCGCAAGGAATGTATTACCCGGTACGTTTAATTTTTTTTCTTATTCTATTTTATTTATTTAGTTTTCAATTGTATGTAGTTATGAGATGATTCTAATTACATTTGTATCTCGAATAAGTAATATAATATTTGGTTGGGTTATGCATGTACGATATGTTAAGTTTTTTTTTTTTTATGAAGAGTATTGCACGCGAGTGTTTTTTTTTTCTTTTATTTTTTTTGGTTAATATTTAGTTAGTTAAAATGCTGAGCTAATTAAAATAATAAAATTAATACAATTTTGTTAGATTAGTAAATGAAATTGTTTTGTCATTATATAAAATTTATATATATTGCCCGCCTTTAGTACAAATCTGTCGTGATAGCAACTCATAAATATAATCCAAAATAAGTACTTATTCTTCGGCATCATTGCTTTATTTATGCTCTCATTTTGTTTCATCTGAAGATCATCTAATAAAATTAGTGCGTCGGTCCTTATTTACTTGTAAATTAGGAAATTTATATCTAACTCTTAATCTAATTTATTATTTATGTCTATTTCCACCTTACCAACTTTTATTATCCCACATTCAATTATAATTTCCAAGATTCCTTTGATACTATTTTATTTCTGACGACGCATGCGTATTTAGGAACATATCCTTTTTTATCATATGCAAAATGTAGTTACATTTTTCACCTTGTTTTCGCTCTTTGCATAATCTATTATTTACATGCTATGGTCAACATGTTAAATATTGCACAGAAACAAAATTAGAGAATAGGGGCATCCGTAGTTTTGTTGCTATTTAATTGTACTGAAACTAAAAAAAAAATTTGTAATAAACTGAGTAGTAGAGTAGAATTTCGATGCTATTTTATATGTAAATCACAAATTGCTTAAAGATTTTGAAAATTTACATAAGAATTTGAACATTTCGTCTACACTTTGTGTATATCTGTGATCAAACATATGTAATGGCATTGCAAAGTCAAAGAACTTTTTGCTTGTCACTTGATTATTAAATAATATATTGGTCAAATCCTTTTAAATAAATTAAATAGGAAAAGGTTAAAAGAAACCATTTTTATTTTAATGTTATGTCTGTTAAAAAAGAAAAACCATTTCAAATAAGCTTTTGTTCCACATTTTGATGTTTATGTTTGACAATTTCATGCATAAAATTCTATTTTACATTACTGATCACTATCTAACTGTTCAATGTACAAACATAATTTACATGAATAATTAATTTGTTTTTTTTTTATTTTTTTTTTGTTTAGTTATTTGTTCATGATTTAGTTTCAACTTGAAAATTTGTAGGCATACGAATTTAAATAAAAAATATAGTAATAATAATTTGTATAAATAAATAAACGAAAGTGTGATGGGAATTTCATTTCCATGAAATCACATTTCTATTGTATTCAATTCATTCCTTTTAAATTGCATGATTTTCTTTTTTTCTTCTTAAGTATGAAAAGAAAATGTTTAAAATTGATTTCATCGTTTTGCTATAATAAACTGAAACAATTTAAATTGTTATTTTACTTTTGTCATCTATTTAATATATTCGACAGAGTATAAATATTAAATGTGAGAAAATTGTTTGAGGTAAAAGCGAGATTTTGAATCCTTTTAATTTTTTTGTTTTTTTTTTTTTTATTATAATCTACAAAATTTTGATTGATATTAAATTAAAAAAAGATATAAATGTGTTTTTGGTTTAGCTGAAAATAAAAAAAAAACAGAATTTAATGACAATAATAATGCCGTAGCAAAAGAGACATGACTGAGAAATTTGGTGAAGTTGATGATGAATGATGATCCATCTATCTTACCTTTACAAAATTGTTTATTTCATCACCGGTTTGTATAAATTGCGGGAACCATTTCCAGTTGTTTTTTTTTTTACTTTTCATTTTAATTAAATTGCTGTTAGGCAGAATAATATTATCATGAAAAAAAAAATGCTTTTAAGCAACTGCAATATAAACTTGTTAAATGAATGCTCGTATCTACCAACAACAAATTCTAATTGATTTGAACTTAAGGTCATATTCATTTGTATGAACATTTTCAAATATTGCTCGCTAAAAGGTTAGTGAGAAAGAGAGAGAAAACTCTAAAACATAACTTGTGTGTATGGTTTGTCTGCATGTAATTTATTTGCTTTTTGATTAATATTAATACAGTACTTAATTTTAATACCAAGTCATAGTCACCATGATATAAAATGATGATACTTTTACTTTTTTTTTATACATTTTTTACTTCTTCTTGTTTTCATTTAATAATAATGAAGATGTTAAAATTGCGTAAAGAGAGAGAATATTATTTCTTTATGTAATTGAAGATTCTAATTTAATAATTTCATTTAAAATATATTTTTATGATTCGTTTTTCGTTTAAACAGCATATGGTACAGGCGGGAGTTACTCCATTTCCAGCGGGTCCTGGATTTACGCCTGCACCTTCAATGAATTCAATGAGTGCAGCGGATGGTGGTATTCCAGTTGCTGTTTCAGTAAAAAATGAATCATTAGCATCTTCCCTCAAGCAAGACACTGGACCACCAACAATACCCGTACCTCAGGTAAACCAGTTTTCTCATATATTTTCTTTCAATATAAAATAATGCAATTTACTTTTTTTGGTTCTAGGCATTTCAACAGCCAGGAGGACAATTTAGTCCACCAATTTTATCTGCTCAACCAGTCACTCAGTCGTCTGGCCCACCTTCACTTCCACTTCCGTTACCAGTGGTTAGCATCGCTAGCGCAATTGAACAGCAAACGGCTAGTATTGTTGTAAGTAAATAATTTATTATTGTTCAGAAAAATCAGTTTTTTTTTCGAACTATACCATTCTTCTAATAAATTGTTTTAATGTAATTATTATAGCAACAGCAACAGCAACAGCAACAACAACAAAATGAAACAGAAGCAGCACAAGCACAAGCACAAGCACAAGCACAAGCTCAGGCTCAGGCTCAAGCCCAAGCTCAAGCTCAAGCGCAAGCTCAAGCTCAGGCACAGGCACAGGCACAGGCACAAGCACAAGCACAAGCACAACAATCCATAGAAGCTAGTATTATTGCAGCAGCATCATCAGGAGCAAATTTACCAGTATCATCTTCTGCTGCTGCTTTAGCAACAATGGCACCTATTTCAACAACGGTAGCTACAATGGTTTCAAATATTTCTTCCTCCGATTCACGAAATCAACCAAAACGTTTACATGTGTCAAATATTCCATTTAGATTTAGAGATCCCGATTTAAGAGCAATGTTTGGTGTAAGTATTTATCTATTTATTATCTACAAATTTACTAAGTAAAGAAATTAAAATAATGTTTGTGTTTCTAATGAAAATATCTTATGTTTCTTCTTTTTTTTTTTAGCAATACGGTACAATCTTGGATGTGGAAATTATATTCAATGAGCGCGGAAGCAAGGTATGTGTTTCTTGTTACAATAATAAATTATCAATTATGTAAATGAAAAATTTATTCAATTTATTTTGTCTGATGGTCCGTCCGTGTATAATGAATAATTTCAAATAATTAAAATTTCAGATCATTTTTCATAACTTATTTCTGAACATTTTTTATTTTTAAAATGTTACTAATTATGTTTTCAAATAGTCAAATGACAAGTGGTCTAAATTTAAATTAATTGTTTTTCTTTCATTTAAAAACCAAAAATTATTGAAAATATTTAATTGTGATTGGAATCATTCTATTTGTATAATTATGAGATTTAATCGTTTAGAAATATAAAATAACCGCTATGAATATAGTTTTCAGTGAATAGTTTTTAAATCGTGTCATGTAATGTAGTGTTTTGTCGTATTCTAAATCAATATATATAACTGGCATTTAATAAATAAAAGTACATTATACAAATATTTTCCAAAATCAATTTATATAAGAACACATTGAAATTTTGTTTTATTATCAATAATTAGCTGTTTTATTTCGAAAATATCTGTATTCAATAATTCTCTTTCTCTATGCTAAAGCTATACTTATTCCTTCATCAATTAAAATAAACACATAATGTTCTTTTTGACCGAAAATTTATCCAAAAATTTGACCAAATTATAAATTAAAGCATGTTTTATGCAATTTCGTAATTAAACTGTGTACCTACATCAAATGAAATAGAAGAAACACTTCTGAAATCTTCGAAATTTAATTTTTGTTCTCTTAATAGTTTGTAATTAAACACACACACACTCACACATATGCAAATTAATAACCATAAGCAATAGCAAATATCCTTGATTACCGTGTATTTATCAAATTCATGATTTGTTATGTGGCAAATGAAATAAAAAAACAACGCATGAGTCTATTATTCTATTTGATTTAATATCTAAAAAATTTCATTTAAAATCTAACAGATCAGTTATTTCATTTTTTGGGTCTGATTAAATGTTATGAATTGCCTAACTATACTAGTACTATAATTTCAGAGGTATATCAATTTTTTTGGTTAGTATTACTATATATTGATTAATGAATCGATGTTTCTAATGACAAATATATGTAGATATCTATTTAATAACTTAATGACTTAATGAAAAAGATAATTTTTTTACCAACTTGCTTGTCTACGCATACTTAATTCTAAAGAGAAACAATTTAATGAAAACAGATATTTTCAAAATAGCTGATCAATTAAATTTAGACATTTTTGATCATTTTATAATTTCATATTAAAAAATTTATTAAATTTATATTAATAATTATTAAAAACAATAAGTATATACATATGAACAAATAAAAACACAGCTCTTAATATGTATATATTTTCGCTTGAAAAAAAAAAAAAAAAAAAAACAATATGCAATAAAAAATATTTTTGTGTAGATTTTATATATTTACTTGGACTGAATTTTCTATTTTATTACTTATTCTTGATTTCTATAATTTTTTTTTCCTTTTAATTTGGTTTGATTTCTTTTTTTTCTTTTGTCTATGTAATGACTAGGTATATATTTATGTAAGTTGTATTCCATTGACAAACCTGACTCAAGCAAGGAAAAACATATTTCTCGCAATACAAAAAAGAAAAAAAAAACGGCTAGAAATTATAAATTATGATTTTTACAATCAAATTAAAAGATTTCTTTATTTCTTTTCTTTTTTTTTTTGATTTGCCTGCCATTCAAGAGAAATATTGATTTAGAATTTTTTTTTATTACGAAAATGTGTGCCTTTCAGAATGAGCGGATTTGTAATGGAATGAAAACTATTTAACGTTAAGGGAATGATTATTTTATCACCACATGATATTAAAATAAGCTGTATACAATTTTTGAAATTAATTATTATTATCTGTATTATTTAATTTGATTTTTTTTGTTACCGTTTTTTTTTTTTTTTTGTGTTTGCGGTTGGTCCGTTTCGAAAGTTTATTTCAGTATTTTACTGTTAATTTACTTATTTTTATTTCTATCTATTTTTTTTTATTTTTTCTTTAATATTATTATTATTTGTTACTTTATTCGTTTTTTTATTTTTTAATTTGTCTTTGGTCTGGAACAAAAATAAAAAAAACTAATAACTCATCAAACAAACAAAAATTTTGTTTTTAATGTAAAAGAAAAAAATTATGATTATTTCGAATTTACTTATTTAAAGCTCATATTTAAAACAAAATTTAGATTTGTAATGGTTAAGTTGTTATAAAAAAAAAAAAGTATATAATACGAATTTAAGCGTTTGTATAAAAGACATGAATCAATATGAATTTACCTTATAGTTGTGCTTTTTTGTAAAAGCTTTGCGAATGCTCATATATTTATATGAAATGAAATGAAATGAATATAATTGTATAATAATTTGTATATTGTGTACACACATGCAACATGCAATAAACGTAATACGTATAAAATAATCAGTTAATTGTTTTTGTGCAAACATATTTTAGGTATTTAATTGAATGTGAATATTGTCCTGTGCGTCAACAACAGGAAATATATATTTTTGTTTGTTGTTGATTGGATGACGAATTACTTGCCGAGTTCAGAGAAAAGAGTTGAACTTTAAATTTAGTTTTATTAATAGATAATTGTTTAGTGATTTGATGTTTTTATTTATTTATTTTTACTTTTTTCCTTGGTTTTTAAATAATTTATACTGATTTCATACAGTTTTCTTTTTCTTTATTTTTCACATAATAGGTTAATACACTTATTATTTAGTTTATGTGATTAATATTAATTGCCTGTTTCACATCATCATAATTGAGTATTATTAATATATTTTTAAATTAAAATCCTGAAAATCATTTCTCATCTAGTTGTAAATGTTTTAACAAGTACAATAATCTCACAAAACGTAGAACTATCTGTGTCCTTGCCCGCTATATTCGAAACGAAGATTATTTTTTTTTGTATGTATGAAAGTTCCTCGCTCCGCAATAAGACAAGAACACAAATATCTTTTCGTTTCGATAGATCACTGTAATTATCAATTTCATTTTCTTCCATTACATTTCGGGATAAAAATAAATTTATTAATAATAGCAATCAACAAAATAATAAATACGAGTATTTTTTTTCAAAAAAAAAAAAAAAGATTCGGTGTAATTTAATACGATAATTTTCTTACAATTAATTTGTAATTATTGATGACCAAACATCGTCAGCAATATTATTTCTAATCCTGTCCAATTATGATTATTTACAATGAACATATTAATTTCATTGAAATCATACAGGAGTGAAAAATTTAATATATCTTATAAAAGTTCAATAAATGCTTCGGTTTTTATTTCATTATTAAACCAAACATCACTAAAATATTATTATTATTTTTTTTTTTTTTTCAAAAATAAATTTACTTTCTTTGTATATCTTTAATCATCTCTATAAATAATAAAGTTTGTATGAACGCGTAGCATGTGAGTAAATTGTTATTAATTGTGATATACAACATGAACAATATTTAGCAGCCATCTGGTTTTAAAAATACAATATCCCAAAATATATAATATATAATATGTAATATATAAATTAAATATGTTTGCACTAAAACTCTCGGTTAATGCAGCGAACGATCAATATACAATATACACATGCATATATAATTATTTTTTTTTTTTACGCATCATATGATTGGTGATCCTCAGAAAGTGTTATGTTAATGATATGCGTTTTTATACAAATATATATATACAAAATATATATTGAAAAAAAAAAGGATTAAAAAAACACTGCATCTTATTTTCTTTCTTACTTTTATACTTTTTTCTTTCTTTTTTTTAATTTTTTGTTGTTATCAAAAACATTAATATATGCTAGATATTTTCTAACGTTGTCCACATTTAAATTATTTTATTTTAAAATCATGTAAAATTTTCATACGTTTTATATTTGAATTTTGTTTATAGGTTTTAAAAACAAAAAATATACGAATTTTATTTTACATGACCGTAATTTATATTTAATGCAAAATGTGATATTCAATTTATAATTTTATGTTTTCTTGTAATTGTGTATAAATAAGGTTTGGTTTTGGTATGAATTTAACGACAAAGAAAACGTATGTAATTTATTTAATTTAGTTAATGATTCATATTATTATTATTTTAGATGTCTTACACAAAATATTGATTGTTATCTTGGGATTATGCAAATCAAACTTTTTATTATTTTTATTATTTATTCTTTTTTTTTAAACTTTTTTGTTGTTTTTTTTTCTTTAATTGGTGAACGACCTAGAATTTTGAAAACATTTGTTTTTTTTTTTTACTTAAACAGCTAAATAACCGTAATATTTATAAATTTAATTTAAACAATGCTTTCAAATCTTCGCTTAGAAAACAATTGAGCCCGTTTGTTTGTAAAATGTGTAAAATGATTGATATATATATCCCAATGGCTGGTTATAGCTTATGAAAACTGATAGAACCGTAATTTTTTTTTTCTAAACATAATCACAGTTGATCGTTAACGGAGCTCTATAAATTGCTCGCATTTTTTTTTTTTTTGTTTGATTAAATTTTGAAATGATATACAAATTAGGTGTAATCAAATTGATCTATCTAACTGTAATGATTTTTTGTGGCTAGACATTTGTGTGCATTTGAATTTACTCCTTAATCTTTTACCAAATATAATTTACATAATAGAGAGAAAATCGAATTCATCAAAAACCGTTGTTAAAACAAAAACAATCCGTGCAAAAAAAAAATAAAAATTCATAAAAAAAAAGGTTTAAAATAAATTTTAATAATAAATATATATGTGGTTCTAGGGAACAAAAAATCATATTTGAATAATAATCAAGCCCTTGGGTCATTGTCTACCACTGTTAGATTCTAGATTAAATTCATAAACATTTTCTATAGCTTCTATTAAATGAATAAACAATGCTCTTTTGTTTGTTATTCCTGTTTGGTATTCGTTATGAGTTATGACAAACAACAATACATCAATTCATATTTATTTCTTTTTTTTTTTAAACAATATATTATATATACCTAGCTATATATTATTATATATATATTCGTATCTGTATCCCACATCTATTCAATATGCCACAATACAATTTAAATAATTAAACATTCTGTTCATTGATTCACTAACAAATAAAATAATAATAATATATCTTTAGGATATCAAATTAATATGATCGTGTTTATTTGATTCGTTTGCAATTTATGTTAATTGTTAATATAAACGATCAAATAAATGCTTCTTTTTTATCTTCATTGTTATTCATCAGAACGTTACTGCATTGGTATACGTTTTAGATTCTAATCAATTTCTTCTTCTTTTTTCTTCTTTTTTTTTTAATTCCTTGATTATTTTTAACCTCATAGAAGCTTTTGAATTTTGTATTTATTTTGAGCAACAATTTATACTTTTACTTATATATAATAAGCAAATCGTCTACAATTATCAACAATGCATCCCCTGTTCTTATTTAGCTTTCGATTTATATTTTGAACGAGTATTATACTTACACAATTTAATTGAATTTTGATAATAATCGCCAAAATAGTGATTGTCAAATATTTCTTGTGCTTTCTTAGCGTTATATTTCTATGATGTTTTAAATTCACTGTGTGTTAGTTTATTCAGTCATTTTAATCTTATTAATTAGTTTATAAATATATATTTTGTATGCGAAGGAGAACCGTTTCAATAATAGTTTAATTTTATATACCATATTTAATTTTAATACATAAAACAATGCCCTCAAAAGTTTGTATACTTACCAAATTTGCTATTAACAAAAACTTTCATTATTTATGGGAAAAATCTTTTTTTCTCCTTTCAAATAAATGCAATTGGAAATTAGAAAGAAATTTTTAGAAGATATTGTTAATAGGGAATTATAATAATATTGCTTTTATATTTATATAATTATTATTTTTATTACTTGTACCAATGTTCGAAAATAACTGCTGCACTACTTTATCTTGCTGATGAAATGTGTTTTACATAAAAAAATAAAAAAAAAATAAGAAATTAGATGAAACAAGTTCGTATCGTGTTTTAAGTATATTTATATAATTCATAACCAGCATTAATAGCATCAAAATGTGTATTTTTAATCAACATTATATTACCGGTACTTATATTATTATGTTTTATTTATTTTAATTTTTTTTTTATATATATTTATATTTCAATGGCTTACAATTATTTTGGCTGCAATTCTATTTGCTGTCGTTAAGAATTTAGAAAATATTTTCAGAACATATGAAAGATAAAAGCAAAAAAACAAACTAGTAATTAATCTTTCACATGGTATAGAAATAATGTTGCGTTCGCTTATCGCTGGTAAATAGAGTTACGAGAGAAAATTAATAGCCAAGGATTTGTCAATAAAACATATTAAAAGTAGAGGTTGGCATTCCTTTAGAAATATGTTTGTAAAGGAATTAATAAATTTAATCGACGTATTAGGCTGCTTGGATTGGAATTTGAAAACACATAAACCTTAAATTATTGTGCATGTTGTAAATTATTAATAAGCAATTATTATAACGTCTGATTAGGTTTTTAGTGTCTTATTTAATAATTTTATTTATTTCATTTATGTTTTTTTTTTTAAATATTTCTTTTTTTTTCGATTTTTTTTTCAAAAATATATACGTACATAATATTTATTTTTATTTCTATATAATATATAATTATATATATATGTTTTTTTTTTTTTTTGTATACGATGGTTATGATGATATGTGAACTTAGTTCATCTTCAAGCTTTCCATCATAATTTTAAAATAAATAACATAATTTTTGACTTGCGAATATGTTGCGATTTATATGTTTAATTGAATGTTTAAAAATTAATGTAAAATTAATATCATCATGCACTTTAATCACTTTTTTGTGAATTCAAATTTTGCTGTATGCAAACTGATTTAAAATAAAAATAAAAATATACAAATTAAAAAAAAAAAAAATAATAATTGCTAGATTAATGTACCCACCGCGAATCTCTTGTTATAGGTCCATTTTCTTGTGTGGATTTGGAATGTTCCAGGCTCAGCGCACGCCCCATTATCCTAAATTTGTGCTAAATAGTAGTTAAAAAAAACCGCATTACAAATTCGTGTTTCGGGGTTTTTTTTTCTTTTGGGCTGAGCATCATTCAGATATGGACTAAAACTCGATGACGAAACAAATTATTCTTCAAGGTGAAACCTTTATTAGTAATCATTAATTGGAATATTTTATGGCATTTTTATAGTAAAAACGTATAATAATTTTTAAGTAAAATATTATAATATATTTCAAGTTTTGCTTTTTCCGATCATTTCACGTAAATATATTTTTGTGTAATATTAATTTTGCTTGAACAATGTTTGACGATTTCCGTGTTGTTTATGAATTTTAAACCATCCGCATCCGCTGTAGTGCTCTTCAATTTGATTCTGATTCGCTAAACCAGTTTATTTTTCTTATGTAGCTATCCTTTTATAGATCTTAAGATTTTTAAAATCGGTTAAATGGTATTTGAATTTTGAAAATAAAATTAAAATTAAAATTGATGAAAAAAAAAATATTAGAATGTTTTAACTAAAGTTATAATTGATAAAGAAATTAAGACTCATTATGATACAGGTATATAATAAATAATGAATGAAACTATAGTCCTAGTCCTATTGAACCGCTCTATTTAAAGTTTTAATTATTTGTTATTTCGGTTTATGGGAGCAGTTTACGAAAATCAACTTTGCAGAACATTAAATTATATAATTGTCAGCAATTTCATACCAAACAAACGCACAAGTAATTAATTATAATTTTAAATATTCAATTAATGTATTTAATGGGCTATTTATATATTGATCAGTTTTCGATTTTAAAATGATTATTTTTATTAAATAAGGATTATTATGATCTACATCTAATAATAAAATCGAACAAGAACCGTAGTTAGAATGGAATTTTGCTTTTATTTAATTTGATTTGACCTTAAGAACAAAAAGCGCATTATTAGAACTTTTCTGTTTAAACGTTTTTTTTTAGTCTCTCACGATTAGAAGATTTATAGAATAAATTATTTAGAAAGTCATTAAGAAAAATGAAAAAAATTTGGAATCAAAATGAGATTTTCATCATACTTATTTTATCATTATTTTGATGTATTTGTCAATTTAAATTGAACAAGTATTTGGTTTCTCATCTTTTTCTCTGGGCTGTTTTTACGAAGCATTGGAATTGTTGGTTCATTTATTTAAATTTTGTATCACACTATTTTACTATATTTTTACATACAATTTCTTTAAAATTCCATATATTTTTTCTCTGATGCACACCACAATTTGGATAATTTCTAGATTTTTTTTTTTATTAACATGCAATCTAAAGAATACGACGATGTTTTACATACTTTATGATAAAAAAAAGAGATATTTTAATTAAACACTGAAAATTATTTGAATAAGAGTATGATTCTGCATATGATGGTATAATTAATTGGCGTAGTAATTACGGAGAATGACATCCACCAACCATGAAAATAAATGATAATTATCAAAAACGATTCCCAAAGATGACAGTTGTACTTGTATGTGTTGTATGCGTCTAATTAGAAGAAAAAAAATCTATTGTCACATGTCACTTTACCACTTCAGAGCAAACTCAAGATACAATTAAAAAAAAAGTAGGCTTGTTAAATATATTCTATATAAATATATTCTACATAATATTCTTATTGGGTTGTATTAAAAACTAACTAATATTAGGAAATCATTTCACTTTCAAAAAAATATTTTTAATTTTTATTTAGCAATAAGAAAAAATCAAAGCAAACAAAACTAAACAAAACTAAAAAAAAATAAAAAATTCAATAGAAATTGTATTTATTTATAATAATTAAATTAATTTAAATTAATTATGTTATAAATTATAAAATATATAAAAAAAAAAAAATTTATAATATTTTTTGTTGCACGTTGTTTTTTGAGCGGACGCTGTTTTTAATGCATGTTTCTTGTTCTGTCCTTGCATGTAGGGATTCGGGTTTGTAACATTCGCTAACAGTAGCGATGCAGAGAGAGCACGCGAACGAATAAATGGTAATAAATAATAAAAAAATTAAATTATAATTTTGATGAAAAAAAATAATTATTTTTATTATTTTCTTTAAGGCACTGTGGTTGAGGGACGCAAGATTGAGGTGTGCATGAATTTAATTTTTTCTATATAATTAAATATTTTACCAGCAAACAAAAAAAAATAATATTAAAAAAAAAAACGATATTTTAGAATTTAATATAATTAACCTAGAAATCATTTTTGATCGCCTCCCACATCATAAAATATCCACTCACTTTTCCTAATTTATCCACTTTTATTTTAATAAATCAAAACGCAAACCAGAATGATCATATTAATTTTATTTGTTTTTATGGTTTTTTTTTTTAATTAATGTTATAAATTTAATTTAGACAATTAATTTGTATTATGCATTGGAAATAATAATCGTCAAATATATAAATAATGGTTCATACTAAGTTTGTAGAGTGTAGAACGTTTGTAGTTAGAAAAAAAAAAATTAAATAAAATTGAATTACTGTTCTAATTGTTGTATTTTTCTCCGCTTAAATGAAATCGTATTTTAGAATATATAAATGATCGAATTAAAGAAAAGCATGCATGCATCGCTATAAATAGCTGTTTATTCTGATTTTATAAAATGGTGTGAGAATGCAAATTTTACAACAGAGTGGTTATGAATCGTGTAATTAATAATTGCATTAATGCGAAAATCACAAAGTTATTGCTTTTGTGAATATTTCTAAATTTTTTTGTTTATTTATATAAAAACAAAAACAAAAACAAACAAACAAACAAACAAACAAACAAAAAAGTAATAATATTAAAATTAAATTAATTTACTAAAGTATTTGGCATCGGTATTTCAAGTGCTTTTGTAATAATTAATTAATTTATATGAAAAATAATTCACAACATTCCATTCACACACATGCATTTATTTACACGTATTTATGATAGAATTATGCAAACACGTAAATAGTGTTTCGGCAATAACATCACAATTAGTATCACTTAGCGAATTGAAATGAAATATAAATCACAATGAAGCAAATTATTTTTGCATAATCGGGAGCTATTTCAACGATCATTATTTCCAATGTTCAGTGCTCATCAATGGTGCTATCTGGCTTCATATAATTCCGTAAATTTATATAGCCCACATATTACATAATACATAATATCTAGTTTAAAGTTATGAAAATTATCATATAATAATTAAATCGTTTTCCACCATTTCCTCTTCCACATTTACAAAATCATCCTGCTGTTAATCTAATTTAAGTTAATATTTATTATAATACAAACTGAAAAAGCAGTAAGAATTTAAGCACACATTTTTCTTTCTATTTTTTTTTTTTATTTAATATTTTTAGTTAAGTATTAAAAAATAACAGACAAAAATAATATCGAATTCTGTTTGCAAAGTAAAAGTTTCAGTGCAATGGTATAATGCAATGCATAAATAAAAATAAAATAAAATAATAACTTACAAAAATAAAATAAAAACTAATTTGCATTTGGATTTGACTTGTTGAGCAAAATTTTACCAATTTTTTTTTATGGAAAAAAAAAAAAACTATTTAAAAAGCTATTATTTAAATTAATATAAATAACAAACAAAAAAAAAAAAACAAACAAAACAAAACACAATAATTTAATATTTAAAAATAATATGGTTGTAGCGTAAGGTTAGATCGTCTTATTTCAACATTGAAACATATTTTACTCATTTATATCTTTAGCGAGTGTGAGTGAGATCAGAATAAACGAAACAATAATAATTGTACACATTTTCGAGAGATAAATATACTGCATATGCGAAAAATAATCACTTAAAATTGCAATTTTGCAATAATGTAACCGATCGATGTTAATAAATTTTAGAGGTAAGAAGTGTCATTTTGGAAACGCAAATAATGTTAAGCTTACGAAAATTTTCAATCGAACAAATGTTTAATAATAAAATAGAATTTTTAAAAAAATAATATTTTTAGTTTTTATCTTCATAAAGTCAATTTTTAGTATGTTTATAAAATTTTAAAAATCACAAATAAATAAGTAAAACAAGGAAACTATTTGAAAAAAATTAATAATAGTTTTTCGCTTTATTAACAATTTGACAATATAAAGTAAATCTAAATAATATTCTACATAAATACAGTCAATTTAAAATTGAATTAATTTAGAATTAAATTCCAAGTAGGCATCTATATTACCGATATCTTATAATTAGATCATTCTTGTAACCACTTCATTTAAAAGTATCGGAAATGTCATATAAGCAAAAATAGCAACCATATTCAACATATTTATAATACGCAGGGTATCTTATAAGTGAAACAAAAATAAAATATACAAAAAAAATGTAAATTGATGATTTTTATTGGCGTTAATAATTTTGTTATATAGATCTATCTATCGACTTCTCTTATTTACAATATTTAATTTGAATTTCAAATTTTAATTATAAAATTAAAAAAAAAAAAAATAACTGCTAACATTAAACTTAATTAATTTCTTTAATAAAAATCATTAAGATCGCATAATTTATTTAGGAAATTGTAAAAAGAAAAAAAAAACAAAAAACTTCGAGAAATTTAATAGTATCTCAGAAACTTTCAATTATCGTGAATTGTGAAATTTAATTAATCGATAAATTTGTATTTACTCAAATTGAAAATCTATTTTAAAATAATTAATAGATTTCACATATTTTTTGGCTCTATTCAAAATTTATATCTATTTTTATTTGTTGTTGTCTACGCGAATAATCAAATTACAGGCTAATTTGAATGGTTGTTGATTAGACAAATGTGTGTTGGCATTGATGGTGAATAATTTTATAATTTTTTATTTTTATCAATGTATTACAGTGTGATTAATGGAAATATATGACATCGGGTAGATGATTAAAGAGATCTATTGAAAACTGGCTGATTTCCTATAATTTCTTGTATCACAAATTATGCATATTATAAAATTATAAAAATTATGATATTATGACTTTCACAATAATCAGTACATTTGTTTAATACATACAATACAAGTCTCTAAGGTTGAAGTTGATTTTTCGGTTGTTAGGTCGATATAGACGATGCAATTTCATTTTAATTTATTATATACGAAACAGCGATTTGATTTCATTGAAGATACTATAAAATTGTAGAAGTAGATATTAAGTTGAGTTAATTATTGTTATTAATTAATATATGAAAAAAAAAAATGTGGTTGCTAATTAAAATTTGTTAATGATTACCGTTCATTGGAACAGTAAGTGTATTTAAATACTTAGTTTATCTGTTATTATTTATTTTCCAAAATTCAGTGAATTATTTACTAGCTGTATTTATGCGTGTTAACAAATCTTAATTAGCAATGGCAGAATTTAGTTTGCACACTGTTCAGTTTGAATTTTTAGAAAATACCGTTTAGAACTTAAGTAAATTTATAAGCTAGATTTTTGAACCATAGAGATAATATTTCGTTTATTCTTCTTTTTTTCTTACTCGTGTACGAATACAGGTGAACAATGCTACAGCTCGTGTTCAAACTAAAAAAACTCCAACTGCAGTTCCAAGTGGTAAGTGAAGTTTCATTTTTAATATATTCGATTTTACCGACAATTTTCGTTGACTAATATTGATTTAAAGCAGTTAAATTTATTTTAAAAATCATTTTTCAAATTAAATAATTAAATATGAAATAATATTAATTACTTTATTATTATTTCTTTGTTTTTACTTACAGTTTGCGTGCCATGGCCTGAAGGTAAGAATGGTATTATTTGTTAATATTTTAATAGAAATATTTGTTTTTTTTTTTTTTTAGTTTTTCAAACTTCTATTTTTTTGTTTTTTTTATTTTCTTTATAAAATGCAACAAAACAAATCCTCTATAATTTCCCTTCAAATTTAAAACTCATAAAATTAGGCTATTATAGAAAAACATTAAGAACAAATAAACAAATAATTATTTATTTTAAACTCCGTGCTCCATAATAATTTGGCAAATTTTTCTATATTCTCCAAACAAAAAATCAAAAATTAAATTAAATGAATCAATCCAAATAGAACGATGTTCCGCGTACGTCTTTGTACCAAAACAGAATTTAAAAAAAAAAATGAAAAAAACAACAATAATTTACGGCCATGTAAGAATATAAAGAAAAATTATATTTAAATATGCATGACATGGTTCCTGTCTCAGTGATTATAATAAATATTTGAATTTATATATTATAAATGGATTTTTTTAAATTTGCTAGACATTGAACGCTAATATAAATATAATAACATTATTCGGGGGTATCGTACTTACACTTAATTTTATAGGTATAATGCGTATTTAAACATAAACAGAATATAAATTATATATTTTCTTTTTTTAAATTTTATATTTTGTTATGTACTGTACATATATATATTATTGTAGACGCCTTCTTTATTAAGTTGATTGTTTGCACTGTTTCGTACATTCCATACAAAAAAAAAAAATAATAATAATAAATACAAATAGTAAATATTTGGTTATCTGCCGCTTTTCTCTTCTGACATTGTTGCATAATTTTGTGCAATTTTGAATCTTCTAAACATTTTTAGTATAGTGCAAGTAATCCTGACTGTTTATACATTTTTATTTTTATTTTTATTTTTATTTTTTTTTTACGAATTTATATATGTTTATATTTAGAAGTTTTCAGTTTCGAACAAGTTATTTGTCACTAATTCTGTGCTATTTTAGGCTTTAATGTTAAACAATATATAGCAACCGAAAAATAATTTAAAATTTATCGCAAATTATTTCGATAGTTACGTAAATTCACAGTACAGAATTTTAGACTAAATTTTATTAAACAAAATGAAGGATATTTAAAGTAAAAAAAAGAAAGTTCTGATTAGAATCACATAATTGGTTGCTTTTAAAAAATACATTTGTTTATTTTAGCAATTTGTATAATATCAATGATTGCCTTTATTTCAATTCAAATTTTGATAAAAATACTTTTATGATTTTTTGTTTTGTTTTGGTTTGTTTGTGAAATTAAGAAATTTTTAATTTTATTTCTATGTGTTAATTATATAATCAGGGTATAGAGTTCCTATGCCGTGGCCATTTTTGAATACTGTGGGAAATACAGCTATAGCCCCCACCGCTCAATCAGCTAGTCAATTAACTTCGGCTCAACAACTTTTATTAGCTCCTCGAGCTGTTCCTAGACGGAGGTATACAAAAAAAAAAAGTTTAAAGATATTTTCGTTGAATGAAGAATGTTGCATCGTTGTTGATACTAAACCAAAATATATATTAACAATTAGACGAATGAACTAATTTAATTGCAAGTTTTTGAAAAGCCAACAAGAAATTTCTTGAATAATCTATTAATACGTTTTAAATGTGTTCAACTACTAAATATTCTACCACTTACTTAACATATACTTAACTACTTAATCACAATAAAATCTTATCCACGTACCATGTCTAGATATGTTTTGAATTTCCAATCATAGTAAAATACATCTAATTTTATTTTTTTCTTTTACAATTCTTATTCAAGTCAAATCAGATTTTAGCTCATTATTGTAAATAATATAACTACTTCCTCTCAGACTTCCCCATTTATAAATTATATTCATATTATATTTGTGTTTCGTATAACTTTCGACCAATAAATTACACCGCAAGCGCACTGCATGCATGCAAATAACATGTGACAATTGATAAATGTCAACAATACCAATTATAAACATCGCATCGTTTCCTGTGAAAGAAATTACAATGCTTGAAATTATAATTAAATAAAAATAATGAAATACGTTTCATTTTATATGGGTGTGTTGTGTATGTGTTTGTGTATGAATGCGATGTGGTGTGCAAAAATAACTTGGAATAATGTAATTTTCCAAAATGAATATAAGCACATACACACACACACATAGACATCGGTATAAAAGTATTCCTTTTTGAATTTAACTACTTATACTTACTTACTAGTTAAAAATTTGATGGTTCAAATTAATGTTTTGTTTTTTTTTTTAGTGGAATTTGCCTCAGACGTTGTTTAGAAATGTAGTAGTAGGTATTCTAATCTACTGCACACACTTTAAAGTCACACCAACTTTTTGATTTTTATAAATATTTGATTTTTAATTATTGAGAAATAATACCATTATTTATATTTTATACATATTTACAATTGTACATATATAAAAAAAAAATGCATTCTCTTTTAAAAGTTTATATAAAAATATTTATTATTTTTATTTCTATATTATTATTATTATTATTATTATTATTATTATTATTATTATTATTATTGTGTACGTATTTGTACGTATTTTTTTAACTAACCGCATGCGTTTTCCTCTTTTGCACGCACAAATTTGAACAAAAAAAAAATAACAGCACTACGTGGAGTAGCTATACAAAGAGGACGAGTAGCAAGAGCTGCTGCTGCATATCCAACAGCTGCAGCAGCCGCTGCAGCTTTTGCTAGATTACCAGCTCCTCTAGCTGCGGGTGCAGCTAATGCTTTGCATGGATTTACGCCGTAAGTAAACAAAAAAAAAAAAAAAAACAAGAACATTTTATGAAAAGCGAAAATGAATTTTCGATTAAAACATTTTAATAAAAAAAATTTAGCGCGTCTTTCTCTATAATTCACTCGGTATCTCTGGATATCAATTGTGGTTAGCTGAATCACTGCAATAAATAGTTGTAATATTATATGCCTATTTGCCAGAGGGATATTTCTTTTCTTATAGGAAAGGCGCGCTAAAAGTATAAATTTTAGGGACGAACAAAAATAATGATTAAATACTATTTTCTGCAATTAATTAATTAAATGGCCGTCAGTACTATAATATTAATATCCTCCTAATTTACAAAGCAAAAAACAAATAAAAAGCATGATTTTTAATGTGGTTTTTTTTAACTTGTGTTTGTGACAGCTACTAAAAACGCCTTGCTTTGCACGGCCTTAGATAAAATGATGATTACTTATGATAATATTTATTACATTATTCTCTATATTCAAAAAAAATAAATAAATAAATATAATAATAATGAATACATACAGAACTGAATTTTTTTCTTTTAATGGTTTTCGATTGTGAACTGAAAAAAATAATTGCCGAAAAGATGGAATTTTTATTATTTTTATAATTTAATTTAACAGACTTATTATTAATTTTTGTTTTATTAAAAACTAATTCAAAGGGAAAATATTCAGTAACTGTAAATAATTTAAATATATTTATGTGTAAAATATTATGTCTTATTGTTTGTTGTAGCTATGGGAAAAAAGTTTAATTATGGAAAATTTAAAAAAAATTATATCGTTTTAAATATTAAATAATGAAAATGATTTAGTGTGTATTTACCTAATTAAAAAATCTATTTGGTCTATATTTGAATCGGTTAAGGAATCTTAAGAATATAGATACCTATACTTAGTTATTTCAAAAGTTATTTAGTTTATATTATGAAAAAAACATTTTCGGTTGATATAAAATAATTTGGTAAAAGCGTTCATATTTCAAAATTTTCAACGGATATTAGCTAACTGTTTCGATTTATTATTTGCATATAACATTTAAAAAAAAAAACAACAAATGTATTAGAATAAATATGATCGTTGGGGTGTAATTTTCTGTAAAATATTGAATTTAAAACTAATAATTATTTGATGCCATAATTGTGATATAACATTTTTATTTTTATTTTTTTTTTTTATTTATTGTCTTCATTGTATTAATATTGAGGTAAATGATTTTCTCATCGTATATTTTTAAACCATATATTTATTTTCGGTGTTGTCCAATATTCTAATAAATTTAATTAAAACTTCAGCCGTGTTTACATTCTACTAATCATTTTGAAAATATTTTTGGAAAAATTATTTTTAAACTCATTTACGGGTTATTATTAAATATTTATTCTTTTTCTTTAAATAATTTGTAAGTTTATTTAAAAAGAAAAAAAAAGATTGGAGTTTATATGAAATATTTGGAGCATCCTTATACATTATACTTATATATAATATATATATATATATAGAAATTTAGGTATTGAAAAGCTTCCATAGAACATCAATTCAACATTACACCACCATTTCTACGACATCGTCCTAAAAACAGCAAACACTTGTATTTAATTCGTTCGATATGTAATTTGTGCCTTTAAACGTATTGCGTCTGAAACCCAAATACACAATGCACATATTAAATAATATTTTAATCATTAAATCATCAAAACTCATAATTTTAAATAATATTTTATTATAATTTAATAAATATTGATAAATTGATAAATTTAAGATTAATGATTAAACAAAATAATTTATTTTTTCTTTGAAATTAGCGTCTACTACGATCCATTCTTGGCTGCCGCCGCAGCACAAGCACAGGTTCAAGCACAAGCACAGGCTCAAACTGATCCAAATTATCATCGTCTTCAGGTATGTTGTTTTTATATTCTATATTAAATTTATACTTAATATATAAATTATTTAAAAAATTGCGTTGAAAATATGGTGTTCCTTACGATAACAATATTTTCGATTAGATGTATGTATCTAAATTAATTTAGAATATTATAAGTATATAGAATAGTTTTAATAGTAATTGTTAAGAAAAAGAAAGAAAGACGAAGAGCTGGACTGGCTTCTACATTATATGGCCAGGAACATTTTGATGGTGTTTCAACAATTGAATATTAAAAATGAAATGTAATTTCATAGTCTATTTTTATAATAAATATCTTATTAAAACAATTGAATAGTAGTTAGGGGTAGATTAAAAGAGTGTTATTATACTAAGAGTGAAAACAATAATAGTCTAACCTTTACAATTTTAAATTAGTATCGATTCTTTTCTTTTGGGGATGAATTACAGGCAGCAGCTCCTCTATTAAAAACTACGCTATCACAGGCACAGGCACAAGCACAGGCTCAGGCACAACAGCAAGCTTATACGGCCGCAACATATACAGCGGTTGCGGGTATGAGAGCTTATGGGGCAGCTGCAGCAGCCGCATCCCAACCTTCGTCAGGTTTAGCCAGTTATGCTGTGGCAGCTGGGTGAGTGATGAGCCACCCTAAAATCCAACCTACTTAAATTCCTTGCTTTCCGTTCGAATCACATCTCTAATTATTTATAATTGATTAAAAAAAAAATCTGCGATTTGCGTGAGAACCTAGATACCAAAATTTAAGTTAGATAGGAGGCAAAACATATTTATTATTTTGATAGTTTTTTTTTTTCTTTTTATTTTCAATGAAGCGTTAAATTTAAATTTGTTTCTTCGTTTCATAAACTGTTAACTTTTAATTTTTCATTTTATTTTCATTTTATTTTATTTAGTTGCAGATGATGATGCTGCTTCAAATATGGGAAGAGATTTTCTCACCAATTAACTATTAACTTTCCGCTATCCAAATTTTCAAAAAACAATAAAAAAAATAAAAAACTAATCAAGTAATCAAAAAATCCCACATTTTTAAACGGTAACAAAAAAAAAAAAACGAGCAATATATATTTACCTCTGACCATAGGTTCACATTGACAGAATTATTCAATAACTTCATTATAATTTTAGATTGATTATTATTAATCCATTATTAATTTCGCGAAATAAAATTCAATTTTATATATAATGGATAAACAATCAGAAAAAATAGAATTATATTTAACTTTTAACTGCAATGTGAATTTACTCTAAATTTTTTTTACATTAAAAAAAAATGTTGATTGATTTATGGAACAAATGTATAATTAATAAAACTTCCAAATACGTTAATAAATTATACATAAAATTTATCAACATTTTATAACGCAAAACTTTTCTTCGCATATTTGGAAACAATTGACTTCTCAGATTCCATAAATGCAATCAATTTTATTCTTATATTTTGCGTACAAAACTAAAAAAAAAACCTAATCCACTGTTTGTTTTCTTTTTTCTAATTTTAAACAGGTATGGACGTGAATTTGCTGATCCATATTTGGGTCATGGTATCGGACCTGTTCCAGGATATGGGGTAAGTTTTCACAAAAAAATATGTATATAAAATTAAAACTGATATCAAAATATTGATTTACAAATTATATTTTTCAAAAAAAAAAAAAAATTTAGGCGGCTATGTATCGAGGAAGCTACAATAGATTTACACCATACTAATAAAAAAAAAATTAAACCAATCAGAAGTGGAAGGAAGAAGAAAATAAAATCATGAAAATATCAACAAAACAAAAACAAAAAAAGATAATTTGCATAAATTATTTAGTTATTAGGTAAAAATCCATGACATTGCTAAATTTTTTCAGCAATTTAAAAACCAACAAAAAAAAATTACTTTAATTGACTTTCTCCAGTTAAATACGTTACTCATTTACATTTGATTTATTATAAATATAATATAAAGAACAAAAGAAATAAAATTTAGCTTAATCGAATTAGTAAGTCTGGTAATTAGAAATTATTTATTTCAATTACGGTCATCATAAAATAAAAGTAAATTACTAATCATCACATTGTAACTATGAAAAAAAAAAACTAAATTAAATTGTGGGTTTTATAAGCAGTAACATAATTAATGGTAATTATTAGTGATTACTGATAAAAAGATATATAAAAAAAAACACAAAAGTGTAAAGAAAATGAAAATTGCAGCCAAAGTTGTTGTTTTAAGTTTAAATTTAAAATATTAAGATTTATTGTAAGAATTTTCTGCTCGAATTATAAATAGCGGCAGCTAAATAAAATAAGTAAAAAAAAAAAACAAAAAAAAAAAATATAGAAAGAAGATACGAAAGAAATACGACACATTTTTAATATTATTTATCAATTAAATATGTTCTCACATATCTTTCTATATTTAGTTTAATTTCAGTTTAATTATTGTTTAAAATTTAATTCTTACGCTTAAATGCCTAATTATTATTTTTATTATTATTATTTTTTTTATATATTTTGTAAATACTCAATATGGAAACTCTTACTCAATTGTTACGAAACATGCACAATTTTTTTTTTTTTAACAAGAAATTATATTTGTCTTTTAGTTGTAATTTTTCTTTTTTATATATATTATGTATATATAAAAAGAAATCTAGTTTAAGTAAATTTATTCATTGTTCTGGTTTTCGAGATAAAATAAATTAATGATAATAGTCTTTAAATTTAAAATAAAATTTCTGTTTAAAAAGTATACATAAAACAAAAAAAAAACAAAAAAAAATATAAAATAATAGTCAGAGTTTTAGTTTTCAAAGTAAATTAAATTTAATTTAATATTCTAGATAATTCGTTTTAACTAAATGATCTGTTTTTCTTTATACACGATCTGAATTTAAATAATTTCTACTAAATATTATTTATAAATTTGTAAATGTATAAAAATATGTTTACTTGCACAAGAAACTTTGACAAATGGTTCTGTTAATATCAATTATCTCGAATTGTTTAATACTGCAATTACTTATTTAACGACCAAATTAAAATTTAATACTCATTTAAAATAAGTATAATAATTTAATCGCTTTTTGTGACAGTCAAGTTTCATAATTAAATATATATATATATATATAAAGATGCAAACCAAGAATATATATGTTAAATTTATTTTTAATTCATTTAAACAAAGAGAGAAAAAAATTAAAATATTTTTATAAACGCACAATCTTTGCAAGTGACATAATCATTATATACTCAACTCAATACACTTAAAAAAAAAAAATGAAAAAAGAAAACACACACACAAAAATATGTAACAAAACAAAAAGAAAAGCAAACTTAACGCATAATTTAATTTAACAAAAATGGAATCAAAATATAAATTGTTTGAATGATTTAAAAATGTATGTGTAAAGAAATATGAATCCTGATTGCTGCATAATTAGTAATTAACCTCAGGTACATAACAAAATATAAAATATACACTTACTAATAGTTCTTTCTTTATAACTTGTAATCTCTCTCTATTACAATAATTTCACAAAATATTATTTATTCACTTTATTTTTATTTTCTCTTAGAAAATAATCAATAATTCCGAAACACTGAAATCGAACGCACAATTTTCTGTATACATATTTGTCATATTGTTTATAAAAAGTAGAAAAAAATAATAATATGAAAACGCCAGATTAATTTGAATTTCTTTATGTTTGGTTAAAACAAAGTAAGTGTATGTTGTGTTAGATGCTTCATTTATTTTCTATAAATAAAAAAAAAATTATTATTAATTATTAAAAAATACAGAAATACACACGCATAAAAATCAACAATAATTATCTCTTGTAATATACTCAATTTATATTTAAATAAAATTAAACGAATTAATTTAATTTTATGTAGAAATAAAAAAAAAAAAAAACAGAACAAAATAAAAATGCCATATTAGCTATTGATTTACTAAAGAAAAAAAAAGAAGAAGAAGAAGAGCATATTATCGATTGAATCTAATGAATAAAGTTTTTTAGTCATTAATCAGTTCAGGAGAATTATAATTTTTCTGCTGTTAAAATTATTCAATTGCTATAATTATGTCTGCAACCAAAACATATTAATGGAGTCCTAGTACCGATTTAACATATATTTAAATTTTATGTTATTTATCATAATAGTAATTGGCTTCATTGATTCTTACATCTACCCATATTTATATCAAATAATTTTCATCCCATATAACCAATCGACAACAACTTATAAAAGTTGTTTCACCACCTTTAACAAAAGCATCAATTATTAATTAAACAGATGATAAAAATAGAAATAAAGAACATTTTTTATACGGTCACACTTTTAAAAACTCGGAATAGAACTCGTGATCGCATATTCTTATTATATATAAAAATTGGTTATATTATTTAAAACAAATATTTAAGCTATCATTTTCATACAATTTCTACATTAACTTCGAACTATAATAAATATAATTCACTCTTAAATTTAGTCTAACGCTTATTATTATTACATTATTGCAAAATATGTATGCCCCAACCTGTTCAACCAATATATTTTTGATTTAAATCTTACGCCAATTTAACATTACTAAATAAAATATATGATTTTAAGAAAAAAAAAGTTTTTGAAGTAATTTGTACTTTATAAGTAGCATTGATAAATTTTCTTGTCTTAATCCCACGCAAAAAGAGCCAGTATTTTATACATAAATATATTTTATTCAATTAAAAAAAATTAAAAAAAAATCTTTTTTTCCAATTTAATAATTTCTATATATTTGTTTAAACAAGAATAATGAAATGAGTTATGAGATGGCCCTTTGCCAACAAATTTGGCTTGTAATAAATGTATGTAAAAGAATTATAGCTTAGAGCTTTGTACAAAATACAGTCACATCACCCAGCCGAATTAAATTTCGCACTTGATTTTAACTTAGGCCAAAAATATAAAAAAATAAAGAAAAATTTAAAATTATTTAAAAAAAAAAAAATGAAAATTCTCAGAAGACTTAAAATTATCATATAATACATAATTGTTGTGTAAAATATATTTTAAAAAAAAAGAGTCGTTTCTAAGAAGGGACTATTTAAGAAATACTTTAAATAATTAAAAATGTATAATTTTAACTGAGATTTTATATAAAAATTTAGAAATGATAAATTTAAAATAATAATTAAAAATAATACTTCCATTAAAGATTAATTTTAAAATAAAAATGCGTTATGATGCATTTTATCACATCGCTGCATAATATTATACATTCATGTCATGTATTATTATAAAGAAGAAAAAAAAAAAAAAAAAAAAACAAAAATTGAAGCAAAAGAATACCGGGAAACAATTAATAACAATAGTAAAATTAATATCCATGCTCCATTCAGTAACCATATTTATACCCGCATCTAAAATCATATTCGTACATTAAAATAATAGGTATACAAATTAGATACTATTTGACCAGTAACTAGTTTTTAATTAAAATTATACATATATAGCTTTTGACATAAACCAAAATCAACGTTTTATTTAATTGAATTTTATGAGTTAATCGTAAATAAATAAAAAAATAAATAAATGTTAATTAGGAAAGTTTTTATTTGTGAATTTTAAATGTAGTAAAAATTAAATAGAAGAATTTCTTTTTCTTTTCGGTAAATATAAAGCATTATTTTCAATGCTCAAAATTCATGACTCATTTTTATCAAAGAATTTTCCAATATTTTATATCCAGATTTAATCGAAACAAAAAAGAAGATAAGGAAGAAAAATATATCATTGACATTATAATAATGTAGAGGGTATTATATGAATATAAAGATTATCTAAATCTAATAATTAATTCACTATAATTGTAGTGTAGTTAATTGAATCCAATTACAATATAATATAAATTTATTAAAATAAAATATAGATTTTAACTTACCTACCAATTACATTATATACATATTGATATTTATAATAAAATATTCGATTATGTATTAATGTTTTAAAAAAAAAATTGTTTCTTTTTTTTGCCCTTGACCCTCGTATATCTAAAATAAAACGTAAGTACTAGCCATCATTACTATCACCTGCGAAATTCATACAAAAATAAGTCGTAAAAGATTCATCACAAAATAATTGGTTTAATACTTATTGCACATTCACATGACATTCATTATAATTTTGCAATAATTACGCGTAATTTCGACACATTTCATTTACCAAACCATATTAAAAATGTTGAATTTTGGTTATTTTTGGTTAAGTTAGAGTGGACACCCGTATGAAAATAAAAATCGATTTTAGTATTAAAATAGTATTGGATTTCAATACTATTTAATGCTAATTTCGACAAAGGATTTTTCATTTAGTATTGAATTTAGTATAAAGTAGTATTGAAACAGTATTGAATAGTAT
>JAABKK020001001.1:0-30237 GCA_011634745.2 Catotricha subobsoleta
TTGCTGATTTTCACGTAGAAAGTGGCGTCAGTAGTAGTGCTTTTGAACCAATAAATATAAAATTGAACATGGTCTATGATAGGAAATCGACCCCAAGGAATCCATTTTTGATACTCTCAAAGTTCTCAGGCATCCCGCTGAGGTGGCTGTAGTGCAAAATATTTTTTTATACTACAGCGACCTCATTGGTAAAGAAGAGAACTTCATTTTTTTTTTTTTTCGAACAAAATTCCGAGATATTCTTGTTAAAATGGTTTTAATACGTTGGAGCTAAAATCTACTTCAAAACTCGAATATTTAACAGAAAATGTAAGTTACTACTTACTTGCTTACTTACTTACTTACTTACTCTCAATTATTTATATAATTTATACCAATCTTGGACGTCCAGAGCAGTAACAAAAATCGAACAATATTGCATAAGAGAAGGTAAAAGTTTGATTAAAAAACATCAAAAAAATGTGAACGTCTTTTATGAATTTTATAAATGTATGTCATACAATATATTGTATATGTACTACTGCTAATTCAGTAGAATTTATTATAATAATTAATTGCTGGAAAACTGCAGAGGATAAAATTCTAGTTCGGAACGATAATTAAGAAGTAATGAATGTTTACATCAAAATTTCAAATTTATTTATTTCTTTTTAATTGCATATTACATAATATTTTGTTTTTTAGTTAGTTTTATTTTGTATATGTTTTTTTTTTTTTTTATTTATTTTTTGTTTTTTGTAATAATAATAAAATTAATAAAAATAATATATAATCATAATTATAATAAATGTTTTGTGTAATACGACGTAATATTATGCTTTATTTATGCTTATTTATTAATATATTTATTACAATATTCATTATAATTAATTCAATAAAATTTTATTTATATGTATAGATAATTATTGTTGTTACATTAGGGAGATTTTTATTACATGAAAATATTTTACCATCACTATTTCATCGAGCGGATAATGCATTTGACGCGTAGGCAAATATTATTTAAAATCCATTTTGGACCATAGCTGGATCACAAATTCAGAAAGTGGTGGTCACCGATAATTTGGATCGAAAAAAATTGATAAAAACGTGCGTGTATTAATGCCTGAATATATTTTAAATTTATTACTGAATATTTAAAGTTTTTTTTTTTTAGCAAAAAAAGAAAATAAATAAATAGAACCATTATTTTTGTGCGAATTCGAATGATAGAAATTGCCTCTCGAAAATTTTATGGTCACGGAATAAAAATCACCCTAATATATTTACATATATATATAGTCTATTATAGACGCGTTGATAATGATAATAATAATAATAATAATAATAATAATAATATTAATAAAAATTAAATAAGTAGTAAAAACAAATCTTTTATTCAACTTTATAAAAAAAAAAAAACGATAATGAATTGAAAACAAAATTAATAAGCTAGCGTTTGTTGTGTTGCAGGATGAACAAAAAAAAATGTCGGTAATTATTAGTAATAAAAGTTTATAAAAGTAATGTACAACATCTAACAAACATCATAATTTTTTTATATTGTTAATAAAATAAAATTTATTTGTGTTTTATATTGTTCATTGTGTGTGTGTGTGTGTATGGGTGTAGTGTATGTATGTGTGTGTTGTGTGGTATATTTTGCTGTTATTATTTGTGTAATATCATACATTTAAATTTTTTGTTTCATAATAAATTTTATTAATTATTTTCAATTTTATTAAAATACAAAAATTTTCATTTTTTTTTTCTTTTATTATTGTTTCACTTAAAATTCATTTTAAAACTAAAATTTGGAATCGTTAAAGCGTAGGCAACAATAAATTTAAAAATAAAAAAAAAATTAAATTAATGGTATTCATAATAACAACTACATATAACATTTAACTTGTACTTTTATGTTTGCATAAATTATGGAGTCGAAGACTCCTGTTTTATAAATAATACTTAGATCAATTTTCTGTATTATGTTTTAATTCATTTTTTTTTTGTTTGTTTCATTTCTTAAGTTTTATGCAAATGTAGCCAATTATTTATTTTAATCGCACATTATAGTTATTATACTTATATTGTTGTACTACTAGAATTACATAAAAGCACGCATATTCAAATGAATGAATTTTTCATTTAAATTTTTATTTATAGAACCAGATGATTTACCCGCGCGCATACACTAGAAATAAATAAATAACAATTTATGCCGATTAAGAAATAATAAATCTGAAATGAAATTTTTGCTAAATTTTAAATTATTGACAATTTTAAAAGAAATGTTTACAATAAAAACACCATAAATGTCTGACTAAATTAAGTATATTTTCTCTAAATAGATTCTCCATTTCTCACTTTCAAATAAATTAAAAAAAAAAAAAAGAATTTAAATTGATGCTAACAATGTATAATTAAATTGTTTTACAGGTAATATGTTAATAAAGAAAGGACATTAAAACTGGATAATGATTAAGTATTTCGATATAATATCATATTGTTTTGTAGAAATATATAGACAGAATGTTAGTATAGCATAAGCCTTAGCTTTGAATAGAGGTAAAAGTGAAACAGTTCAAAAATACAATTAGACTGAATTTGTTATAAAATTTTGAATTTTTCTTCTATCTTTATTTATTTATTTATTTTTTTTTTTTTTATTATTATTTTTTTTTAATTATTTTTCAATATAATTGATTATTTCATTTATTTAAATAAATACAGATTTGTAAAAAAAACAATATTTGGATTTTCTTTTAAAATGAATAATTTTAAATATTTATTTATTTATTTATTTATTTATTTATTATAAAATTAGTATTTCAACATTTATTTGCATTTAGTCAATTTTACTGACATTCTTTGCTATTTATTTTAATTTACTTTTAGCTTTGAATCAGAGATGGAAATAATGCAGTAAATTTTTCTCTGATACCGTAATTGAATGTATCACATTTTAAAATTGTGCGTGATTTATAATCGTCAACATTTTAAAATGTGTGATGTGTAAATCGTTATTTTATCACATTTAGTTATTCATTTCCGGATTTAATTGTTTTATTAAATCAAATCAAAAGCATTACGAATTTTATTTTATTATAAAAAAATCTGAAATCAGTATCAATTTAAAAAAACAACAATAGATAAAATGTAAAAAAAAAAAAAAATAATAATTTAAATCGTAATGCAATTTATTACCTTTACAATCCATCTCTGCTTTGAATTATAAATTGAATATTTTTTATTTTTTTTTTACATTTAAAAATTACTATTTAAGATGCGTATTTGCATTAACATGTTTTTTTTTTTGTTACAATAATTTTAGAACGGTTTATAACAGAGGGTTATTTTATGGTAAATATTTTTTTTTTGTTTTTTTGTTTTTTTTTTTGTTTAGTTATTTGCGTTTGTTAATATTCGGCGTGAGTGTCTACGATATTTTTTTTCCTATGATTTTAATTGAAATTAAGATCATCAAATTTTTTTCATATTTTAAATAAATACATTTGCTATTTTTTTTATTACTGTTTATAATTCGTAATAAAACGATAATTGTACTTAAATTGCCTAATACTACTTTGGAATTTGAATTTTTATCATCTTAAAATCTATAAAATTTGAAATGCCACAAATCCAATAAAGTATTCTTTGGATTTTTTTTTTGCAATAAGAAAAAAAAACTAGGACACTCTTCACCGTAAATTTCATAAATTTCATAAATTTCTAATATATTTATTTTAGAATATATATAATCTTTTTTTTTATTTATTTATTTTTTTAAATTATATAATTCTTTAAATTGCATGAAATAAAATAAATTCTTATGAAGTTATTTTATTTATTAATACACACCCGCCAGCTATAATTTATAAATTAAAACTATGTGCAATTAAACATTTATATATTTGTTAATTAGACGCATTTCACAGCTATACAGAGATACACATTACACACACAGACCCGCGCGCCCCAACACACACACACACACACACTATTTTCGGATATTTTTCGATTTTTCAATCGATATTTTTTTTATTTATATTTATATATTTTCTTAAAACTATTATTTTAAGTGCCCTTAATTGTCATTCATTTAATTTGAGTTTACAATAATAATAATTAATGCAAATACAAAATGGTGCGTGATTGAAGAAAATTAATTATTAATAAAACTAAAAAAAAAAATTCTAAACGATAATATAAATTTAATATTTCGATTGGAAGACAAAATAAAAATAAATCAGTTATAAAATAATCGAATCGGACTCAAATTGTTATAAATAAAAAAAAAAAATCTTTTCATCAAATTCATTAAAAGTTTTAAGGAGTTTTTTGTTATTTGTTTTTTGTTTCTTTTTTTTTATTGTAGAAGACAAATGTAGTTAAAACGGTAATGCGACTTTGACCGATCCAGATTACAATAATACATCAAACCTGATCATTTCACCAATCGTAGAAAGAATCAATTGTGACTCTTGACAAATATGGTCAAAAGCATCATGACTCCAACACCATTTTCAATTCTACTTTTAAATTAAATTTCTATCTAAGAGTTAAGAGTTCTTAAAATAATAATAATAATAAAGAATGCACAATTGATTAAATAAATGATTGAAAAGAACATTTTATTGAATAGTATAATATTGATTTTATACAGCAAAACTGCAATTTTTTTGGCAAGAAGTGTAAATAAAATGCGATATTTTGGAATGCAAAAATAAATCGTAATTGAAATACAAATACATTTTTATTTTGACAATTTCTCGTGAAAGCTTGCAATTGAATGAATGACTATATCGAAAATTTTAAAATGTTGATGACATTAAAAACGATTTCAATTAAAATAGTCAAAATTACAGGATAATGAAATAATAAAAGAAATTTTATTTCAAACCAGGTAAATTACAAACTAAAACTTTTACAACATGATTTTTTAATAGCACTCTCATACAAAAAAGAAAAAAATACGATTTACGATTAATTCTAGATGATACTGTTTGTAAGAATGTGAAACCGATGAGAAACTTTATTTTGACTACACTTACTTTCACTACATTACAGTTCTCAACCGTTTTGCATAAGCAAAATCGAGGCATGTCAATCTATATATCTACAATTGCTTATAATTTAATGGGTAGCTAATGGACAATATCAGGCATTGTTTCATCTGAAAGGAGGATAAAATAAGAACAATTCTTATAAATATAGTATCGCATTGTAATCCGACATTTCGTTTAACCGCTGTGGATTAATATCTGCCACTATTCGGTTAATTATTCGGCCAACTATTCGGCGCCGAATAGTAAGCAACAGAGCGTAAACGAAATGTCAGATCACAATGCGATGTTCACAAGAATTGTTCTTATTTTATCCACCTTTCAGAAGAAATGTTGCTTGATATTGTCCGTTAGCTAAACCATTAAGTTATAAGATATTGTCCCACTATTCGGCCAACTACTGGTTACATCACTAATATCTATAATCTATATATATATATAGATTTTGTTTATGATTTTTAGCGAGAGAAAGTAAATTTTAAATCTAAAAACAATATAGAGAATGAATTTGATGAATGATAGTTATTATAAACAAATGAAGCAAATAATAGCTAAAATTATTAATAAAGATACATTAGAAACACATTTTCATCAAATACAATTATTTTATAGACTTTCTAAAGCGACATAAATTTATGTTTAATTTATTTATTTTTTTTTTTTTAATTAATTTTTATAAAAAAGAATATAAAATACCCTACAAAGTGCGCTTTTTTATGTATTTATTTTATTTATTTTTATGAAATGTTATTATTTAGTTATGAGTTTTTTTTTTTTGTTTTTGAAATAACAATTTTTTATTAATTTAATTATGAAGAAAAAGTTTTTTTTTTTTTTTGTGAAGATTTACTTTTTGAAAACGCACCGATTTTTTTTCAAACTGTCAATACATTGACGTTCCATTCAATGAAAAAATTACCCTTAAAAAATGTTAAAATATTATCATTTCATTTAATTTTTCACTTGTTCCAATTAATTTTTCTAGGCCTCAGTTTCACCTTTTAATCGCAATCTGGCAAAATCTTCAAATATTATGTCATCATCTTTACAGTCATCATCACTGAATTGGAAAATAAAAATAAAAAATAAATAAACAAAAAAAAAAAAAATTCCTAACTTATTATTTATGTAAAACACTTACCCATCCAATTGAATAAGATTTCCACTAGTCACATGATTCGATGCATTCTCATTAGAACCTTCTTGTTTGCTACCAACACTAGCACCGCCTATTTTTCCTGGTGATCTTTCCAATAATATTGAATTGGGTTCTTCTTCTTCTGGTTTTGGATGCATTAAAATGAATGGTAATTCAGCTACCAAATCACTATTTATTATTAAAATAAAAAAAAAAAAATTAATAATCCTCATGGAAAATAAAAATTGATTATTTATAAAAGCAAGAAAGACATTTACCCTCCTAATATTGGACCACCTATGCACAGTTTAACTTTAACCTTGTACTGAACGATGATACCTAGATTTTCTCTTTGCGATGGATCAGCAATTCTAATTAATGAGAATCAAACAAAATTATTTTTTTATTTTCAAAATTTCACAAGTTCTCGACATAAATTAACGGAAAAAAGCATTTTTTTTTGTTTCCATGAATGGTTAATCGAAAAGTAAAAAATATTTTATCATTTCTTCGCTTGCCTTATTCAAATCACATTAACATTTAAAGATCTAAATTGCAGACATAATTTCATAGATTTACCTGATTCCTACACGCGCATTTGAAATATTTCTATAAGTAAGTAGTTGTTATGATATATTTTTGTTATATGTAATTTTCCACGAATTTATTTTTAATTTTACACATTCTTGCGTACAATTTCATAAAACTTTATAATGTAATTTATTTTACCCATTGATATTTAGCTTCAAAGAGATTTTATTTTAAATATATGTATCTGCACTTTTTGATGTGAGTCATCCTCAAATTATATCAAACTTTTCATTTGTATAATCTTAAGTATGAAAAAAATGTTTGTGGAAGCTTTGACAGGGCTGGTATTTGACGGAACGCATCGCGATGCGTTCATTATTTATACCTTCTCACAGATGGGCAAATTCGCAGGACCATTGTTTCAGAGAATATTTAAACCAATCAAATATCTGTATGCAAAACTCATATCTTTAAAAGTAGACACATATACAAACATTAAAAATGTGGAACGCATCAATTTGGATACGTTCAGAACGCATCAGCTTACGATGCGTTTCAGATTTTGCATGTTTACATACGTTTATTTTTTGAGAATATGAGTTTTGTTTACAGATCCTTGAGTGGTTTAAATATTTTCTCAAACATTGGTCCTGCAAATCTGCCCATCTGTGAGAAGGTATAAATGATGAACGTATCGCGATGCGTTCCGCCAAATGCCAGCCCTACTTTGAATAATTTTAACTATCACTAGATTTGTTTTAGAAACTAATTGAATAAAAATATTTAAAACGAGTTGCCAATGGGTTAGGGCATGACTTCATTATTGTTAGAAATGTAACAAAAAAAAAAAAAGTTGTCACCGTCCTACAAAAAAAAAACAACAAAAAAACAAATCCAATACTTTATTTTACTTCATTTTTGAACAATTTTTTTCAGGATCTCAGGATTGAGAATGTGGTCGATATACCAATTTTTTTTTATTTAAAATATTTATACTGGCCTTTTTTGTTACAAAAATGAAGTTGTTGGCAGCTTTTCTTCAAAAATGAATTTAAAAAAAAATTCAATGCATAACTGTCGAATTTCAATAGATGCAACCCAAAATTCACTTTAGGATTAAATTTTTTTTTTTATTTTTTTGTTTAATTACTGAATGAAACGAAGATTGAAAACAAATTGGCAACATGAGTTCGATTCGTAACATCAAATTGACGAAAACCTATATTGAAACGCTTAAAATATAGGAATTCATTAGGCCGTTCCCAGAAATTGTACTAAAATAAAATAAAAAAACATTAGTTCTAAAAATATTTTATTGTGATTTTGAAAGCAAGTACTTGAAAAAATAAAAGTATCAAATTATCCATTTCAATTATTACGGTATTTATATATATATTTGTATAATATCTATACTTACACAAAATACATTTTATAATTAAACGGTAAAAAAAAAATGCTTTTTTCAAATGATTGAAAGATGGTTGAAAGTTCAAAAAGTTAAAATTTAAGCTTTCTAAAAAATATATATATAACTTACATAAACTAATTTTTTTTTAAATAAAATAAATATTCTAAGAACATAATACTAACTGCATAATACTTATTAAAAAAAAAAAAAACAAAAACAAAAATAGCAAGAGAAACAAAATAAAATGAAAAAATAATAAAACAGAAAAAGTAGGTATAAAACTTTGGCAACATGCTTTTAAGACTTTAAGAGTAATTTTATTTTCTTCACCCAGCGTAAAGAAGCAACAAACATATACAAATAAAATAAAAAGCACACAATATTATTTTTATTATGAAGCACCACAAGCCATATTAAGGAAACTATTTTTGTTCATTTTCTATATTACATTATTATAACTTAACAAGAAATACAAAAAAAAAGAAGAAAACAAAAGAGAAATGTATAAAAAGGAAATAATAGAGAACTAAAATACAACTTGATATCATGCAAACCGTTAATAATAACCAATTCTAGAAAATATATTGTCATTAGAAATAAACATGATTAAAAATAAAAAAAACAAAATAATAATAATAATAAATATTTATATAAAAATAGAGAGTTAGGTATAAAGAAAGAAATGAATATTATCGCCAGCAAATAAACTACAAACCTATATTGTCCTTCGACTAAATTGCGAGACCTAATAATAATTTCGATTGTTGTTGTTTTAAATGTTTTGAAATAAAAAAAAAGAAAAAGAAAACATAAAATATTACAAATGAACAAAATATTAAAAAAAAAGAATAATAATGATTACTAGGTGGTTTTTTAATCATACACACAAGGGAATAATATAAAATAATGTACAACATGTACAGGTACACACCACTCCGATTTTCGATCACAATTTTTTTTTCAGTAAAGAGGATTAGGAATAGCGTTTGTTATAAAATGAATATAATATTTTATATCAATTAATATTTATGTACAATAAAGAGAAAAAAAATATAAAAAATAAGAGAACACATCAATATATCCAAATAAATAATAATTGTGCGTGTTTTATATTCGTATGACCCAAGAATTTACACACATAAATCCATTACTTTTGAAGTATCTAGATTTATTAGATACTAATTGAAGAGTGATGGTGTTATGGTTTTGTTGTCGATAAAAAAAAAAATGAAATAAATAAAAATAAAAGCTATCTTGAAAGAACGACATGTACTTTTGCACTCTCGTCATTTCTCGTCTTAAATGTCGCGCACGTTCTAATAGTTTTTATTATACATAATTATTTTTCTCACGATTCACAATTTTTCTTCTACATTTTTATTTATTTTTTTTTTTCATTATATTTTCTTTTGATTGAAATTTACTGTTAAAAAAAACATACTGGAGGAAAAACTGAACAAAAGCTTTTAAAAATGGAAACAGAATATCGTCTGAATAGCGGTTTTATGTTGAACGGGACCGTTTGAAAGTGATAATAGCTTTTCTATAAATAGTTATGTATTTATAGAAAACATTATTTTCTTCACTTTATTTTCAAATAGCAATTCGTTTCAAGTCTTTTCATACATTTATTTACTATCCGCAAGTGAGTAAACTAATAAAAAATAAAAATATAAAAAAAATATAGAAGCTTATTGCATTCAAGTCATAATTTTCTTTCTATTTTATATTTTATTGCAATTTGTCGTACCAAAAAAAAAATGCATAGATATTACTGGAGAAATATTCCTTACAAATGCTATAAAATAAAAAAAATATTACTCTGAAATCCTTTTAAAATGGACAAAAATCAGCAAAAACATAAAATTGTTCAAATACAATTTTGCTGATAAAAATCATGTAAAAAATTATATGAAATTTCCGCTGAAATAAACACTAATAACAAAGACTAACGGAAAAAAAAATGTATATAGATTTGTGGTGTGGGATTAATGTTCGATTAATATTAATTATTATTGTTGAGTGATTGTATTCAAACAAAATAAAATAAATAAAAAAAAATAAAAAATAAAGGAAAAACTCAAAAAACACGGCAATATATTAATTAATATTATTATTATTATTGTTATTTTTGTGAGTGTGGTTAATTTGTTTCAACTTACAAGGTACTTGAGGCTAAATTAGTATCCTCATGTTTAAGTTGTCCATCTAGCGCTAAACCCCATTTATCCTTGTTATTGGCTAACAATGGCGTTAATTCATATACCTTGGATAGTGTAAAACCAGGCTGTATTGTACTTCCCTCTCTGACAGGGGGAGACGTTCGAATATATTTTAATTATGATTATATATTATATAGATTTTTGGAGAATTTCATTAAAATTTAACGTAAAATTGAATAGAATTTTATGAATTCATGAAATCTCGCTCTCATTGACCACTTCCTATTTTCGATTTTAATATAGATTTTGTTAAAACACAATTTTTTCCCTCATCTTATTCTCGCAGCCAAATATAATTCATCTATTTTTATTTTTTATTTTTTTTAAACTTAAAAATTAAATTAAAATTAAAACCAATGTATAAATTAATTAAAACTACTGTTTAAAAGCCACCATATTTACTAAAGAAAAAAAAAAAAATATGAGATAATTATAAACGATAGTACTTAGGACAAACCACAATTTACAGACCATTTTGTTTATAGACAAATTAATTATATTTTAAATTCCCGTAAACCAATGGACAAACAAAATTATGTTGATTCATTCATACAATTACTAAATTGTTTATAGTTTATACTGTGAGTGGATGGGAAAATATTTCGACCATATCGAAAATTTTGTTCAATATTATTAACGTATAAAGCCTAGTAGGGTGCGATTTCGTAAAGTGAAAACCCATATAAGAAATTTCAAATTTCGCAGCTGCCCTGAAATTTTGACTTTATTTGTATGGCTTTTCACCAAGTTTTCACTACACAAAACCGCAGTGTACTAGGCTTAAATTCAATATCTGAATAGAGGACTGAGTTAACTTTTAATCTTAAGTTGCTCGTATATATTTTCTTATATAGAAATTTCATAATGACAATCTGCAAACCACTACTCACACTATAAAACTATTAAGAAAAAAAAAACAAGTGAGAGATGTATTCGTGACTTCACTCACTCAATTGCTCTTTGTATTTGATAGCAACATTTTCGTATAAGTAAAGTGACCAAAATAAAACTAATTGTATTATTTCTTTTAATCTTTACGTCGAGCTGTTTCAGTTAAATGTATAAGAGAATTCACGATAACATCTCTAGCTTTAATACTGTATGACCTGATTCAACATCTTATTACCAACAAAAATTTATATAATTAAAATATGCAAAAGAAGAAATTTTTATATTTAAAAGAGCAAAAACAATATCACGTAGTTGCGATTTACGAATTAGCTACGGAATTTTGTGCCATTCACCAAATTCTTCTTACATTGTGCTGGACGCCAAATTGCTATCATCGTGTTTTAATTGACCATCAAGAGCTAATCCACGTTTATCTTTATTATTTTTTAATAGTGGCTGAACGGTAAGTACTTTGGACAATGTAAAACCTGGTCCAACTGGATTATCTCTAAATACACACAATTCAATTTATGATTTTCACACAACGAAGAAGAAAAAAAAAAGAAAAAAAAATTAAATTATCGGATCAAATTTAAGTGAATAACAAAAATTAAATAAAATAATACCAAACATGAATTCAATTATTGGTTTAATATTTTTTTTTTTTTACAGAATAAGTGAGCAAGAGCGAGCTCAAAATTGTAATTTTCTGTTCTATTTGTCATTTGTATTTAGATAGTATATACTTACTCAGATTCTACTTCGGCAACAGTACATTTATACTGTGCAGTTGAAAAAAGGCAAATATCAGCAAATTGTCTGACAGAGACTTTAATTTTTTTAACAGTCCTATTTGAATTATTGGCAACATGAACATTTACCGATATTGTTTCACCATGATGGTATAACTGAAGAAAAACAACCAAATTATCATTAATATACATATAATTCTAATACTTAACATATTACATACGAAGTTATTAATTGAAATTGTACTAACCTCTTTGTCCAAACTAGCTTCTAAATGGATTTTATTTGGTTTTAACATAAATTCTTTGCTCACTTCAATTGATGGTTGTTCACCTAATTTTGATGGTGCATACATAATTTTTCTAATTGCTAACCGAACGGAATTTCTTTTATGTGGTTTATCATCAATATGTTCGCCAACAAATGCTTTCAATTCGTAATCAACACCGCACGGTTTCCCCGTATCACCTGGCGCCGGTTGTAATGATACCGATGCCGGACAGTGCGGAGGAACTTCAAAATAAAATGGAAATGCATGTGCACCTAATTTCTTAATTAAACGTTCCTGTAATCTTGTTAATGGTCGTTCATTTGCTGATATTGGATAAATCTAAAAAAAAAGAAGAAAAATTAATGAATTTATAAGACGTTGTGTTTATGCTTTGCGACTATATTGATATTGAAATTGAAACTGAAATTAAAATATTATAAATTACCTGCTCTTGTGCTAAATAAAGATCTTTTCGAAATGTTAAACCCAACACATCCAAATCTTCGCGACCATAACGAAATGCGGCCAGCACGTGACCATACACTTTACGATCTTTTACATAGTCCGGATCTATTAAAACAACTCCATCTAAAAATTGAAATTGTAATATTAAAATTGAAAATATTTTTTCTTTTTGGGTTTTAGTGATTGTTCAAAGATAAAAATAAAACATTTAAATGACGTATTTCATTACAAATTAAAATCATTTGAATTGAAGAAAAAGTTTTTTACTGATATTTTTAAAAAAAATTCAAACTTTTCAAATTCAGACTTGTTTACTTTTCATATACGTAAGTATAATTTAATTTATATTTAAAATTTGGCATTTCGTTAATCCGAAATTGGTTTATATAAGCGAAGTTCATTTTATTAAATCAATTTGCGTCTTAGAAACAATATAGATGTTTCTTTAAAAAATCATTTCTGTCGAATTCGTAACAATAATAAATGGGGAAAAAAATAAATGTTCCCTATTTTTAAAGAAGTAAAAAAAAAATATAAAAAGAAACGATGAAGAGACGTACATACAAATAGATATATTTGAAAAGTGAAGAGAAAAAAAAACAAGTTAAATAACAAGTCAGCCAATATGCGAGTAAAATGTCACACTTGTAACCATTAAACAAGCAGTAGAAGCGCTGTTATAATGACACGTTCTTATAAATTAGGGTTATATTTGAATAGGTAATTGAATGTATAATATTTACCAATTGGATCAACATGTGTTATATGATCAACAAAATCTCTTTTGCCTAAATAAACAGTAATTTTTCCATTTGATGAACTTTTTTTGAATACTCTGAAAATATAAAGAAAGTGTTAAATAGTTAATATAAAAAATATTTTTATTTACTTATTTATTTATTTATTTATTTATTTATTTTTTTTGCCTAAACAAAATTCATAAACTGATATGCAATTTGAATTAGTTTGTTTTGAAATAGCTGATTTACAATATAATTTTTGTAAAAATTGTGTTATTTCTATGCAAGACTGATGCCATTGACCGTAAAAATGTATGTATGCACTCCTCTAGGTGGACCACCTTCCGTCACGCAACGTTTGGATGGACCGATCCACTTAGAGGAACTTTAAGTTAATTGAAAATAAAATATCCTTATGAAAAAGCCGGAAAATTACACATTTTAGGCAATTTTCAATGTTTTTCTTATTCGTATATATATTATCTTAATCTATATTATTGTGTTCAATGTTTTTCCAGAAATTTGCCTAGCCTAGTCTTGGACTAGAATTATTTTCTTGATTTAAAAAATTAATAAACAAGTGACAAAATTCGTATTTCTCGCTTTATCACCAATGTCATATTTAATCTAACGGTGTATTTGTTTTTGCCTGCAGCTATTCGTTTTAATGTCTATGACATTCAATAAAAATCAGAAAAAATATTCATTTCAGTGAAAACAAAACAAATTTAGTCAAGTTAAATACGTAATTGACAATAAATCGACTGGATAATTAATAAATTAACCATAAATTGTTGCTCTATTTACCCTTAATTAAACATTTGTGTTCGATATTTGTATTAAATTTTTATTGTTTATTTAATAGTAAATGTAGCACCTTAGTCTTTTAATTAAACAATTTATGGTTAATATTCTTTTTTTTATTATTATCTAGTCGATTTATTGCCAATTATGTATTTGACTAACCAATCATAAATTAGATAACGAAGACCGGAAAAAGATCTATGGTATAAAGGGGCTGTTCACAAAGTATATCACGCTCTTTAGGGTAGGGGGGGTTCGGTAAATCGTGACAAACCGTGACAAGAAATTGCCCGGGGGGGGGGTCTGTGGCCGAACGTGACATACAAAAAAAAATTATGCATTTACACTCGAAATTTTTGGCTTCAATATAAATATGAAATAAGAAATGTATTTATAATACGCTTTTTTCCACATTTAAATGTTTTTTATATTTGAATTATGCCTTCATCTGAGAACCACACCAGATTCCTTAGGGATGCAACAAGCCGGATACTGAATATATGACATGCCGATTGCCGGCACCAAAGCCTAATTGCATCGAAATTATTCAATACCACATAAATATTCTAAAAATTAAAAGTTAATTTCTAAATTGTCTAGAAACAACGCAGCCGAAGCCGAATATTCACTATTTATTGCATCCCTGAGTTATTTTACTTTATTTTTGAAAAGAATAAAGTATTGGTTTTTTACCACATCGATTAGGTATTCTTCGAACTCAATTGTCGTGTACCAATTCATAGGCAGCTTGTTTTTTTTATTTTTTCGGGTTTTTTGAAAAACGTGATGTCACGCTAGGGGGGGGGAGTTGGCCGAGCGTGACAAACCGTGACAATGGGAGGGGGGAGTCAAAAAAGACGATTTTTAGCGTGACATACTTTGTGAACAGCCCCAAACATAGTAATCAGATGGCTGGTTACGCATATACCTACAAGTTACAAACGAAAACCCTGTTCCTTACTAACTATCCCAAAACAATAACAAATCATTCTGTTATTATGACAAAGTTCTAACATATAGAGGAAACCCTATATAGTTATATAACCTTATCATAGTAACACATACATATGTATGTTCACTTCAATGCATTACGACTGTTTTGGTTATGAAGCGAACAAATTGTAATCTAAACGGGGTGCATATTGAAGGTTATAAGGCATAGCTGTAGGCAAAAACAACAAAAACTGATAGTTTATCAAGGATTCATCTTGGGACTTACATTCAATGTATAACTTACACTTACAACAGCCACCCACCATAAATACAACCATTTTTCTGAATAGAATTATCTTTTCTTTAAATAAAAATATCCACTATTCTTCACATAATCAAAAGATACATAAAGTCATTTATGCCGAAATCAAAGTAAGTATATTTATGTAATACTCAGAATTTATCAAAGAAAATGAAATAATTTGAAGAGAATAATAAAGGAAAACGTGAAAATGAGCAAATGAATCATTTCCATTTATTTTAATAATGGTGTTCAATATCTGATAAGAAAAGCAATTTGCAATCCAATCACAAAATTTAAAATAAATATGGAATATTTAAACACTGTTAATACAAATAATTTATATGTTTCTGAGAATAAATACTTAACCGACAACTGTTTCCCACCCAACTACATAACGTGTTCGGTATTTAGATTTGGTATATTACAAAAAGTTTTATATAATGTGAAAACGAATCGTTTTATTAATTATGCATAGTTAAATAGAAAAGTTTTTTAATTGAGTATAGGATAATGTGGCAGGGTGTACCAGAAATTTCCAATATATAACTTTTCTAACTTACAAAAAAAAAACGTTTTTTTTAAATTTTTTTTTTTATTAATTTGTTATTACAGTAGACGGTCGAGAAACCGAAATAAAAAGTTTTGACTAAATCGAATGTCCAAGATTTAATAAAAAGATAAAGCCCGGTTTCCTGTTCGCGTGAAATGAATTTTTCGGGTAGCGAAATTTTCACTAGCCAGATTTAAAATGGATTAATAATATGGAGAATATAAAAAATTTCGCTCGCGAAATTAGTTGCCTATTTAGGTGAATTGAAATTTAAAAAAACAAATATATTGAAATGTCAAATATTTCACGCGTAGCTAGTGAAAAGAATAGACCGACCCATTGTTGCCGTGAAAATAAACTGGAAATATTTCGCTCATGAAATGAATTTCCTATTTGCGTGAAATAAAATTTGTGGAAATTTTTTTTCACTACCTCATTTTGCTAGGTCATTTTTGTATGCAAAATTTCATTTCACGCGAACGGGAAACCGACTTTAACACTAAAAACAAATTTTAGTACGTATGTTATTACTAAAACGACACTGCGCATTAAATTAAAGTACATTTTTCTTGATCATTATCAAATCAAACAGTATATCATATATTGTCATATGTAGTGGGTGTAGGAGTGCCTAATTCGTTACCTATAAGCAATTCATTTAATTATTAACACACTTGCATCATCAAGAAAACGTGATGGAGCAAAATTTTGAGCATTTACTTTATGCAAATTTGAAAAATTTAGTCTACTCTTGGAAATTCGAAATATAGATTTCGCGATTTCGATTTCTCGAGCGTGTACTGTAATTAATTATTTGTAATTTTTAGTTGATACATTTTTAGAATATCCTCCAAACTGTTTCACCATTTTTATCTTTAGGAATAAGTAAATTTTTAGAAGAAAATTAATGTTAAGCATAACATAAATCGTTCGCTTTATTCTAATAAAGCATTTTAAATATCTAAAACTATTTGTTTCAATTTTGAAAACAAAACCGAAACAGTGTACCCATTGGTAGGTAATTTTTGAATTAAAGAAAAAACCATATTTTAGTGAAATGATTGGAAAATGTCATTAATCTTTGGGGAAAAAAAAACAATTTTCCGCTTGTTTCCGGACAATTCTAAAAAAGAAAATAATGTCTTCTTGCCATACCCTGTAATGTGGGTGCCCAGTAGTACATTACGCGAAATATAAACGAATAATCATTTCTACAGCAACACAGCATGATATTGTTTGCAGAGTTAATTACCGTGCTCTAAAATTAAACAGAATAAAATTATATTTACGAGATAAGTAGATTCTAGAGAGTATTAAAAAAAAAAAAACATTTTTAATGATTGTTGACAGAAAACCACTTTATTCCATTTCGTCTTAACTCATCACCAATTAAATTATATTTTCGATAAATATTTTATTTTATTATATTTATTTATTTATTTATTTTTTATTTTGAAATGGTTAAAATAATTTTTAAAAAAGTAGAATTTTCGATTTTACTTTGATTTTGTATAAATAAATAAAAAAACCAAAAAAAAAAATACTTGCTAGAAATAGGTAAGTAGTTAGTAGTAGTAGTAGTTATGTTGTACTGTATTCAAAATTATTTAATTAAAATCAAAAAAAAAATTATTGCAGACAATAACCGCCATCACACTACACATTGTTTTACGAGAGTTAAAATAAGAGGAAACAGCAAATAATATCGTATAATTATAATAAATTGAATGTGATATTGAGTGAAGGTAAAATTAATATTATAAATTATAAAAGATACGATATATTTTATATTATATAACAAATAGTTGCAGTTATCTATTATATTGTGTGTATTTTGTAGGTAAAATAGAAATATACTGACAATAATATATGTTGGTATGAGAATGAATTATATTAATATGTGAATTGTTAAATATATGTGTACATAAAATGTACACCCGACAGCTTTACCCATTACACCACACCGCAAACATACAAGTCGGAAGATAAATAAAAGCTGTACACACTACTTTATTTATTTATTCAAAGTAAAAAGGACAAAAGACGCAATAATAATAATGTTAAATAATGTGACCTAAATTTGTAAATACACGGTGTATCAGTGTTTAAGTGTTCAGTGTTCCATAGTAATGGATCGGTAATTTATTGCAACTCGTTTTTCATAATAGAAAAGTGGGAAATTAATAATTTGCTTTAAATTTAATGATTCGATGTTCAATTAAAATGAATCGCGAGGTTTTTTTTTTTTTTATTGACTTTTAGAGTATAGAATAGCTAATTTTAAGATTCCTTGTCATTTCGAATCGTTTCTTACTTATATTACGGCTTATCAAAATATTTTTTTGAAAATAGTAACAGTGTTCCTCAAAAGAAATTAAAATAATTTTTTGCATTATTTCTGGTCTTGACAGAAAAAAAAAGCAAGTTTAGGTTTAAAAAAAACAGAATTCTTTGTCAACGCGATGGCTCTTAAGATTTAGTGGTAGGAGGGTTTAGTGGTCATTGACTGTTCGTTAAAAAATTATGTAGATTTTGGTGTAGACGTCTGGTGGTTTTAATTCTGTGGTTTTTATTTTTCTTTTCTTTTTTATGTGAAAAATATAAAACAGTCTACCAATTAATTGATATAGGAGTGTTGTTTTTATTTACTAGAAATACCATGACAATGAGCTTATGCTAGGTCCTTCAGTATATTTTCAACAAATTGTAAGAAATTCGAAATCGAGAAAACCTTTTCTATTTTTTCATATAAAATTAGTTTTTCAATATATATATAAATAGTAAATAAGGTAAACTGTTGACAGAAGTTCTTTTAATATTCAATGGAATAAAATAATAAATAACTATTGCAAATATTGAAATGTGCTGTTTTATAAGAGACATAGATTTTCCAATTTATAAAATAAATAGCATTTTATTGGTCAATGGAAACATATTAAATAGAGATTTTATAGAGATTTTATATTTCATGTTTTATCTGCATGACAAAAAAGCAAGAATAAATCACGTTCTTATTTAACAATATGTATTTTTGCATTATGTATAATATTGAAATAGATTTAAATTGTATTATCGTAGAAGTACAAAAGTATACCCACTTTTCGAATTGTTCACCAACACACCGAACAATATCATCCTTTCTATCATAAATACAAATCTTAAAAATGGAATATAAATATAAAATATGAAAATAATTTCTAAAACTTACCGTGTTGCCTGTCGCTTGGAACTGGCATCATCCACATCTGGATCTGGCGACGCTGCCAACGATCGAGGGGTTGTTGCAAATGTTGTCATATTTATATCAATTTATTAATTTTAATCTTTTGAAAAATGTTTTTTTCCTTTTCTTACAAGAAATAATAGAACTAGAACTTTGGCCGGCGGATTAAACGAAACTTGTGTATTCTTTTTTTTCCGATTATATATAGTTTTTTTTTGTTTGTCTATTTGTTTGTTGCTCTCCACAAATTTATTAACACATGAAATATTTGTCTGTTTTGATGATTTTATTTTTGTATACAATTTACGTGATGATTTAATTTTAATGGATCAATTGTTTTTTTTGTTGTTGTTTTTTTCTTTAATTTCAAAGAAATCATATACGCGATTTACAAATTCTGTTCAGAATATATTTTCAACATAATAAAAATAAAAGCGATTTTCACATAAACGTATTTTATCGTATTTAACATTTAGGGTAATAAATTCTTCCAATGAGCATTTAATTTTAAGGCATTATGTTTGAGCGATAGATTTGTGCAGCTGCTAATACTACTGGTAGAACATAATATCATTTCACATAGAAATTGCAACATTGTGCTTAAAGGAAAAAGAAAAAATATATATATATATATGTGTAGTGTATATATATAACACCTCAATCTTGTATACACAAAAAAAAAAAAAAAACAAGAAAAGACGACGAAATATATCGAAGCTTATCCGTACAATACTTTGCAATATTGATTTTCCCCTTATATATTTTAACTTTAATTTTATTAACTCTTCGTCAATGAAAAGATTTATTTTATTTCCTTTGAAAAGATGTAATTTGAGAATAGAAATCTGAAGCACCTGAAAATAAAAGAAAATGGAAAATATTTATATATTTTTTTTTTTTTTTAAATTATATATTTTTATTTCGCTTGGGTCGACTATGACTGACACACAATCATTTTCTGCAAATTAAATTTATGTGTGGGGGTTCGAATCCCAGAAGCTGTAAATTAATATAGCGATTAAAGGAAATGGGGAAAACAAAAAAGAATTGAAATTAACATCAAAAATACATATTATAGATTTTAATTTCATTCAAAATATTAAAGCTTTTTTTTATTTGTAATATTGTTAATAATACTTCGTATATGTAATAATGGATACATTCTGGGTCTAATAAATTCGAAATTGCATTACACTATAAAACGATAACAAAAAAAAAAAAAAAAACATATTAAGTAGCGATTTATATTTGTTGGTAACAATATTTTTATTGCCTCTGGTATAAGAAGAAAAAAACTGTCAAAAAAAATATCAAAATTCTATTTTTTTTTTGTTTTTTTATTGGGAAAATGATATTTCCTAAATCAACAACAAAACATGTGTCTTAACTGAAAATAAACTGAAAATAATCTGAAAATTAATTTGGTGGCCACAAAAATTAAACTGTGTAAATGGGCATTTTGGTATATCTTTACGGCTCATGACTAATATCATTACACTACATTTTGTTATATTTATATCAGAAAAAAATACATACTCTCCAAATAGCTTTGATAACAGAACAAAAAAAAAACATAAATGTGAAAGAAGGAGGAAACCTAAATAGCATTTTTTCTCCATTTATTATGAATTTTCTAAATATATAGCCAAATATATATTTTTATTTGGTAGATATTACCAAAAAAAAAAAAAATAAAATAGAAAAAAAAGTGGCACATAAAAGAGAGAAAAAAAAAATTATGCTAACAAATAATAAACATTATATCTTCCATGTTAACTGATGGTGCTATATAAAATAAAATGACTATAAGAAGACGTATACACGTCTTATTAATCAACAACATCATAATACATTTTTATAATAAGTATATGACCTCATCGGAATAGCCGCCCGACCATAACAACAACCGAGCAAAATGAAGAAAAAAAAAAATTCAAGAAGCTGTAATAATATTCTTAATTAATAAGAAAACAAAAAAAAAGAAAAAAAAAGCATGTTAAAAACGTTTAACACCACATAAAACATTTTAAAATCCGACAGCCGCACATAAAATGTACAACACAACAAAATCTTCATTATTATTTCTTTTCTTTTTTCTTTTTTCTTTTTTCTTTTATCCAAAACAAAAGAATATATATATATATATTAATTTAGGTTACTTTTATTTTGTGGTGCCCCGGTAAAGATGAAACTCGAAAAAGAAAATGTCAATCTAGAACATAATTTTCTCTCATTTTTAGAGTGAAAAAAAAAAAAAATGAAATATAAATAAGTGGAAAGAAAACCTATTATGTATAACATAAGAAAACCTTGCGGCTTCAAAAATTTTATGATCGTACGTTTTTACATAATAATTTATATCTAAGGAAAGGCCGTTTTTTTATTTTTTTTTTCATTTTGTCATCCCAAGTACCCAAGTATTCCCTTGCCAACAGTAAACTAAAATTTATATATGACACTCTGCCAAGTGCAAGAATTGGATATTTACCCTTTTAAAAGATATATTTTGGCTTGAAGGCAGAACGAATTGTTATTATGATTTTGCTTTGGCTTTTATATCTTGTTCAAAATGGATATAAAGTATTCACATTTTAAATGAATCCATAATATAGAATAAAAAAATAAAAAAAAATTCTTTGGTAACATATCAATTTACGTACAATTTAATAGGAAACTGATAATTCTTGAAGTCATTACATTATTTAACTAAGACAATTTATCCTGATATTATGTACATATTTAATATTAATATTCCATTCGATATTAATGATTCGTTTCATCCATTCATTACATTCAACAATTGAATTCGTATATGTAAAGAATAGAAATATAATGCGAATCAAATTTCGAATATAAATTAACTTATTCTTGATATTCCACGTAAAAATTTTCAATTATAAATATATCATTATCGGGTTCAGTGGAATGTATAAAAACGATTTTCTATAGTTATCGATTTTAAATATCCTGCAAATTATTTAATGATACATTTTATTTTATAGAAGTAATTGCCAACCTAAATATCGAGAATTTTTTTTATTATAAAAATATATTTAAGTGCCGTATTGCTTTGTTAATTTTCTTTATTATTTTTATTAACAAACCGTAACCAATAAAATTTCACGTTATGACTACTAAATGTCTATTAAAATATCGGAAAAATAAAATTTATATGGAAATGATTGGTTCTTGTAGGTACATCAGGGATGAGACATGAGAGTATTTAAATAAATTTTTTTTTAATTTTTTTTAAATATTTTCCCCATATTTTGTTTGTGCGAAATTGGTTACGTATCCTTCAATGCATTTAGTAGGTATTTTTCATTTTATTTATATTTATTTCGAAATATTGTATTCTTTGTTTAAAAAAAAAATGTAACGAATCTTTTGTTCTTGGCTCAAATTGATCAAAAAGCAATTTTAATTTAACGATTAAATTAATGATGGATCAATTTCATAAACAATATAAGATTCTATATTTATATCCATGTCCAGATGTCAAGGGTTCAATACAACTTTATAAGTATATATTTCTATTTAAAGTACAGAAAAAAAGAAGAAAATCTCTGCCGTACCTTAGCCTTGAAGCGCCCCCGTATTTTCTTTTAAACTGTAAATGATCTGTAATCTATCAATAGTATTTCTCTTTTTATCGAAATCAATTTTTTTTCTTTTTTTTTAATTTGATATTTTAATAATAAAATAGTTTCTGATTGAGGAATTATACAGAATCACAAAATATGTCTTAAGAAATATTTTAATAACTTTTATAAATGCTTATTAGGATGGATGAAATCTTAAACGTCGAGTTTTTTTTCTTATAACCTGAAAGTTAAGAAAAAAAAAAGCATAGAGGTTCTATTATATGACTGGCTACAGTACATATAGAGATAGAAAGATAGAAGATATCAATAATTTTCAAGAACCTTTGAACACGTGACCAAATGAAACTTAGAAAATCATGATAAAAGTTATGCACAAAAAGAAAATCGATCCAACCTATTGCATATTTATGGTAAGGTTAAGAAATATGATACACCTTAGCAAAGTTATAACTGGTACATTTTATTCGCTATGAGTTCCTCAAATACAGCTGAATAAAGGTTTCCCCTTTGTAATAGTATAAATTGAAAGGCGGTATTTTAAGAAAAACCAATATAAAAACGAAACACAAAAATTGTTTAGATTTTTCACAACAACAATAGTAAATAAATTTTCTAGTAGCGGCGCAGAAACCAAGCAATATATTTCGTTATATGCTAATAAAAAATTACGGATAACTTGAAACATGAACATTATATGAAATAAATTTTGCCGTTGAAATGATGTGATACTGTGACTGCGTTGAAATTTTCTATCTTCCGGTTGAGAATCAACTTACCATTTAATATAATGCATAAGTATTTATGTGTAAGTTAATAAAAATGGTTATTATCCATTGGTTATTAACAAATGGAAGTACCTAAAGCATTTTATCGTAAATGAAAATGAAGATAGAAAGCGTAAAGCTTTCGATTTAATTACATAACATTAACATACGAGCACAATACGCAAATAGTGTTTGCATACTATAGAAAATTGTACGAGGGTATGTTGTGTGAATTTTCGAAGCTCTCTCAAAAAGGTAACTAGTTGTGCATAAATTATGTGGTTGATGGAGGCGTACGTATAACATTGAAATACATTAAAATATTTTGAAAAGCTTTCAGTTTTCTTACAAACCATTCTTAGAATTGTTATGCCTTAATTCGAAAAATAAATTTAAAGAAAATAAACATGTTTGTAGTTCATTTTGAATTCGCTATACGTAAATATTTTAAATTCTGAGAAAATGTCTTAAAATATCTGAAAGGGTTTCTGAATACAAATCAAACGTAAAATAACAAGCAGTAGACGCAAATACCATTCAATGAATCGTGAATCGGAAAAGAAAAAATCAAGGAAAAATAGAAAGACTAGCAAATATATATTATGTTTAACGAAAATTATGTTATCTTATTTGAAATGGAATTACTTTTATACATTATAGATTAAATTTAATATTTTTTTTTTTTTTTTACCCTTTCTTCACCCCTAATCTCAAAAACTAATGGATATAGATAAGGATATAATACTTAATATATTATATTGTAGGGTTGCCGGACCTAATTTTCACCACGATAGTATATATTAATAAATTGGATACGGTTGGTATTGATTCAATTTTATACCTTATTTGTTTTTATTATAATGTTTTAAGATTTTTTTTTATCTTTCATTTTATCAAGCAACATATAATAAATAAATGTGGAAATGACTTAAACCTTCTAAAGAAGAAAATTGCGCTGAGCTGAAAATTTCAATGATGCAATACGACACTCTATACACAATAGAAATCTGATTCTATTTATATATAAGTATCCTGTGAACCTTTCTAATTTATTATTTTTAATAAATTCACATTTAAGCAATTTTTTTTTAATTTTATTTTTTGAGGGTCAGATTTTGAACAATAAAAAAAAACAATCAATCATTTTATTTTATTCTTATCATTACGCTTTCAATAAAACTATTTTACTATTTATAAAACTAAGAGCAATTATTATTTGAATATCCGGATATCATTTATGATATAAATGCTTTTTATTTAAATATATATAAAATTATTCGTATGAGTGAAAATTAAAGCTTTCTATTAAAAAGTAACACAAGTCCGCGTGATTACAACTACGAGATAGTGTCCATATTAACAAAATGATTCTATTGTAGGTGTAGCAGCTATAAATAGAATTACTTGATCATCATTACAACAGTTTTAGTAGTCCGAATGGTTGGAAATACAAATTTAACCTTCAATGTATGCTTTTCTGTATCAAATCTCTCTAATAACAGTTTTTAAGGTGAATTTACAAACTGAAAATTTTATAAAATATTTCGAATAAGTTTATAAAATATTTCGAATAAGTTTCTCAAGAATATAGTATAATAAAACATGCAATTTTAAGAGAAGAATTTTATTTATATTTGCAATAATATTACACAATTTCTACAAAAAAAAAAAAAAAATCTAAATTTGTTTGCAAGAATTTATGCAGGAATATTATGCATTAAATGAAAAAGTAAAAGTTATTATTATTAAAAGTTTCATCTCAAAGCGGTATCCCAATTTTCGAGAAAACCTTTCCAGGATGTTATCTAGTTTCCGAGAAAATTAAACATACCTTTTATTTTACATTTGACCTTTTAGGTTCGAAATCAGACTCGGCTATTTATAACATAATAAAAGTTTTATCCTAATCGGCCCACTACTTTTCAAGAAAATTGAAAAAATAGAAGGACCGACAACAACAAGCTTACAAAATAAAATCAATTCTAATATGCATACATAAATTCTGTCCTTTAAACATTTTTTTTTTATATTAAGAAGAATAACGAAATCACAAATAATTGATTGAAAAAAATGATGAAACATGAAAGAACTCAAACTCTTTAAAATTAGAAATTAGAAAATGTCATTTATACAGAAAACAAAATTAAATAAATAAAAAAACAGAATATCTTTTATGCATTTTTCGTCGAATCAGTTAATCCGTAGAAAATCTTCTTAAATATGACCTTGCATGGTGAACCCATAATAATCAACATAACGGCAACTTAATTTGCTGTAAAGATACATTAAAGCTGAAGCTTACACAACACAATCACTTGAAAGCAAAACTCAACTCAAGAACAGATTTAAAATTATAATCCTCCTTAGAAAAATTATTTAAAATCTACACAACAATAATATCGCTGAGATGAGTGGTAACAATATTATATTTTCGTAAAAATGAAAACAATCCTCATTGCTAAGAGGACTTAAAGAGAAAAAAAAACATTAATTTTTTATAAGAAAATGATGTTGTAGGAAAACCAATTAACAATCGAAAATACAAAACATTTTCGCTATTTTAAAAATAAAATAACCCTTCGTTAATTTTAATTGAATGGTAGGGACAGATAGCAAGCAGCAGATAAATTACAGTCATTTGCGGAAAATTAAACTAATATTAATTTGAAGGAAAATAAATTGTGTAATATACTAATAGAGCAAAAGAAACCACTTGAACGGTCTCTATTATTTTAGAACTGAAGAAAATGTTATCAGTACCAAAAAAATAAAAGAAAAAGAGTATCTATAGATACGTAGATAAAATTAATAAGATAAAATAACATAAAAATTGCTCTTTATAAATTAAAATTGTATGTTTTATTCTACTCGGACTGTTCATTACCTTAATTTTTTGGACTAGCTATAACCCGCCTGTTTACACTGGCTGGCAGAAAAAAAAACCATACCATCGTAGTGCTGACAAGAGTGACAAGTGGTGACAGTGCAATCAACCAATCAACGGCTGCCATTGATCTGCCATCGCGTATTTTTTTAATTTCTATACCATATTTTATCTTAGATTGTTATCTAGATAATTGTTGGCTCATTTTATCTTATCTTATCTACGTCATTCATAGATATTTATTTTTTTGGTTATCCTATCTATATCAACAATGATTATATATATATACTTAAACTCTGGCGTTGACATGAAATCATTTTTTAATTTAGTAAATATCACATGTAGAAGAAGAAAAAGAAAATCTTGTACCACTTAATTTGGAATGTTTTTAAAATTTAAATATGTATAACAAATAAAAATAATCTAAAGAGGTGTAAAGAATATCGAACGAGAAAGCATTAGAGTTAACTCAAACGATCCTCCGGCAATATGTGAAACGTATAAACTGTTGGTTTGGTAACCGATTTTCCTTTTAATAAAAGAAGGGAAAAAAATGTATAAATAGCTTCAAGAAAACCTTTCATTGTTGTTTTTGTGCAAAAAACATTTTGTTTATAAATACACGATGGAGTTATACAATGAAACTACAAGGTATATACTTAAGGCTTACAATTAACAAACAACAGCTCGCTTATAAAGTATTCAGTACTTACATTTTTTGTGCTTGAACAGCATCGCATCGCCAAGTTATTCTAAAGTATTTCATTATTTTTTCTGTCATATTTATTTTTTTTACTTCGTCTTTCAAATACTCCAAATAAATTCAACATACAGTCAACACACAAATTTAATCAACGATGATAGAAAGCGGAAAGTTAATACTTACCCACCATAAAAAGAAAAAAAAACATTTCTTTGATAAAATTCTATTTGTTTACAAAAAAAAAAAAAAATAAAAAAAACGAAATATAATAATATTTTCCGAACAAATTAGATTCAAAAAAAAAAAAAAAAATTTAATTATAACGTCTCGTTCGCATTCCTTAACGAGAAAACAAAATATAACCTTGTTACAAAAATTATCTGTTCAAATATTCGCTTTTATATCATAAATTTATTATTTGTGTTATTTACATTTGAAATCTTGTATTTTGATAAATTTTACGATTCAAAAGTAAATTAAATATTCTCTTTGATTATTAGAATGAGCTCTTCGTCTTTTTTCCTTCTACTCTACTATTTCTAAATAAATATACCAGCAGCAATTAATTAACTCAATTTCGATCACATTCAAAAATCATCATCATAAATAAATTCGTCTAATAGCAATGTTAAAAGCACAAATTGTACAGTTTTTTTTTATTGTCCATAAGGTTATAAAAAGCTATTCCACTTTTCCAGGAACAATATACAGATTAAATAAAAGAATAGCGCATAAAAAATACTCATTTTATTTGCAAAATGATTTCCTTTCAATAGAAACCTTCGATCATGTTCATTTTATTTTATGGCTGGCTAAGTGGGAATTGAATAGGCAAATTCAATTTCCATAAATAATATATAATAATTACGAGAAAAAAAAAATAGATTGAATAAAAAAATATGAAGTGTATGCGTCCGTATATGTGTGTGCTTTTATATTATTAGTTGATAAATAAAATCAATTCTTTGTGTAAAATTTTCTATGTGTTGCCGCCACCAGTAAGTAGAACGATACCATAAGTTTCTTTTCTTTCTTTTTTTATGTAAAACTGTGTGAGTATAGACCCCAAGAGATTCGATGCCACGAAGTGTAAATGTAAGAAAAAAAAATCTATTTCTATTTTATGAAAAAAAAATAATAATAATAATTTTTATTGAGTTTCGTTGAATTCATTCGATTACATGTGAGAAATGTTTTCAATTATTATTTGTATTGTGCGGATTTGATACAATATGAGAATCATTTCAACTAATTAATAAATATACCTTCTAATGCATAACATTTTCGAGCTTTGACCTTTTTGTGTGTTAATATACGATTCGATCACTCTACACATTATACAAAAATTTTCATTACGATTGGCCTAATAATTAAAAAAAAAAAAAACTTTCTTTGACCTTTTGACTTTCCAATATACTGAAAGTTTTATCCCTCACTAGTTTCTGAGAACAACGTAGAACAAATAGAGGAGAAGAAAAAGAAAACAAGCACTATAATGCATACATGTTCGAAATGCAGGTTGTTCATAAACATTTTTGGGCTATTATTTATTTATTTATTTGATGTTACACAAAATCAAACAAGCTCTCTTGACCCACAAGCGATTTAAATATAAACTGAACGCATAATAAATAACAAGAACTTTAATTAGAAAAAATACACGGACATACCGACAATAATAAAACAAAACTAACAATATTATATAGTTATTATTAAACGGCACGTATTTAAATGTTCGGTAAATTATTGAATATGTTCATTAAATAATCACAATGTTCGGTAAATCAAAAACTACGGATTGCTCCGGATTTGGACATTTATTAAAGAGAAATATAACAAAAAGATTGACAGTGAGGCTCTAGCGGGGCAAGCAAATTAAACAAGAAAAACTTTATTTTTTACTTAACATTTGGAATATTTTTTATCGAATATTGGCATTGTTTGAATAAAAGGTATTTCTCGCTGATATAGAATAAATAGATCTCTATTCTCTTATTAAACAACGTAAAAATTATTTGTCGACCGAAAAGCACACGTGCTCTTTTTCATTTTCACTGTATATTATGCTATTATATATAAAATATCAATCAAGGAGTAACAGATAACAATCAAAATTATGTCCATCAAAATTGAGAAGTTGGTAAGTAGTTTGATCACATCATTTATTTATATTGGATGCATAAATGTTTAAATAATATATTTGATATATACTTATGTAAGGGTAGAGCATTTTCTACTGCCAGTGTATCAGGATGACAAGGTAAGCACATAATCCGGCTGTACCGAGAAAATCTACAAACATCATATTATTATATTGAATTGGTTCAGTGTTCAAACAAAAAAGCAAAAATAAAGAACAAAATATGACAAGTAAAGGTTCTTTTAAAGTAGATACAGAAAATATAATACAAATATTTTAGAAATTATCCTGTTGTGAAGTGTATTTGACCGGAAATTAAACGACTAAAAAACTATAAATGTATTTTTATTTTTTATTTTTTATTTTTTATTTTTTTGAAAAGTTATATTTTACTTTTCATATACGTATAACCTATCATCTATGTAGCCTTTTGCAAACATTTAACATAGCAAAGTTAAAGCACTAAAATCCACAAACAAACAAAAAAGAAAAAAGATACCGATCCTTCAAAAAGAAATAATAGAAAAGAAAATAAAGCTTATATGATCATAATTATTTTAAAAAAATTTGAACAATTTCGAATGCATTGTAATAACCAGGATAGGTCAAAAATGTTTTGTACTTATATACATAATATATAAATATACATATCTGTATATTAAATATTTGACATATGAATTATTTCCTATGCTATATAAATTAATCGTTTCCATTTAGAAAAGGTACATCGACATACAGACTTATTGAGCTATAACAAAGTCAACCAACTATTATAAAGAAATAAATATCAAATTACGAAAGCTCGCTATAATGTAGCTCATATATATATATATATATATATATATATATATATAAAAAAGAAAAGA
>JAABKK020001012.1:0-30220 GCA_011634745.2 Catotricha subobsoleta
GGTGGCTAAAATTTAAAAAATTTGGACCTTAACATTAAAAATAGTCGTTTTAGGTCCAGTCACATCTAAAAATGCTTGTGGAGCTAGAAATTTTTAACCTTTTGGAACTCCCATACAAAAAACGAACCACCCTAATATATATATATATAAGATATGTAGATAGAGGCGAGCGTTATATAAAACATATTATAGAAAATTTAATTTATAAAATCTAATATAGAGGTAATACAACACCGATATAATATAAATAATAATAATATCACAATTTTATAACATAATATTAGGTAACGTACCAAGAACACCCATTTTGCAAAGTATATTATATTTTGTTTATTACGATGTATATTGAATTTTCTATCCATATAATTCCATTATATAAATAGTATATAGAATATTCGGATTAAACAAAAAACAAGAGCCATTGGTCTTTAATAAACGCAAAACATCAAATTGCTATATATATATTTATATATATGTATAATAAAACTTATATACTTTAACTTTGCCACTACCATGAATATACGTATATATAAATGTACATACAAATAGTTTATTATTTAAGGTATTTGTGAGGTATTTTATATATTTTGTATATGGATGATGGTTTTAGATGCTATATTATTATTTATTATTTATTCTTTATTATTACGATTATGAATTGTTTATAATTTGTGACTATTTGCCATTAAACAAAAAAAAATCGAATAAAATAAAAATGAATAACAACAAAATACCATTTATAATACAAAACTGTCATATATAAAAACGATTAGGTTCATTTTATATTAAATTATTACTTTTTTTTTTCTTTCTTTCTTTCTTTCTTTCTATTGTTTGTGCATTTATAATATATGTGTGTGTATATTCCATTCTCTCTACGTTAATGTACATTACCTTTTTTTTTTTTTTTTTTTTTTATAGTATGTATAACACATCACAGAGAGATATAGATACACACGAGTCTATATACATATATATATATATATATACATAATAATTACACTAATGTTATATAAAACCATGAGGTGTACTTCAGAAAATATAAAGAAAATTGATTTTTCATCATACCGATGTGTTTTTCTATATATACGTGTAATTTTTATTGTACACTCTGGTACAATCTCTAACTGTGCGAAAAATTGTCTATAACATGCATGCATATATATGTATTAATGTATTAAAAGAAAAATATTTAACAAAATAAAAAAAATATTAAAAAAAAATTAAAAAGAGAAAAAGAAAAAAATAATACAAGTGTAAAGCGAGGTTTCGCCGTTTTCGTATGTAATTTGTTGCTGGGTTGAATGTATTTTTTATATTATAAATATGTCGCTAAAGTTGTCTTGTAAAGTTTTTTTTGTTAAAGAAGTTATTGCTAAGTGCTACACGCAATAGAATGTTTTCACTGTTTCGTTACTGATTTGAACAATCTTAAAAAGAAAATAAAAAACAAAACAAAAAAAAAAACTCTAAATGCAATTTACCTGTAAGTTTTTAATTTGGTTTAATAATTAAAAGTGTATCCTGTATTATTTATTAATTTATCATAAGTGAGTTTTTGTGATGTAGGTTAGGCACCTTTATAGGAAGAGCTACACGTATCGATTTCGTATTAGTAATATTTGATGTGCCGTCGCGCTTTACTTTGCATGATTATACATTTTATTTTTACAGAGTTGAAATACGATTTTGTAACAAATATAAATAAATAAATAAATAAATAATAATATTGGAAGAAAAACAATTATATTATAGTCTTCTTCATATATGATTTAACATAATATTGAATTAAACAAATAATATATGGGTTCCTCCATCGTTTTGGCATTTATATATGTTTATTATATGGATCCATCATGAAAAACATATTAAAATGTTAAAGATTCAAGCATTTGGATTGTTTGAAATCGGTGTTACACGTTATTATTAGGACACAAAAAACATCATTGTTTGAATAATTAACCAATACTATATTAAAATAAATAAAATTAATAGAGAATATGATAATATATATAACACTACACATCAAACACATGTGCTTTATATATCGATATTAGAGAGAAGAAAAAAAATTATATATAAATATATAATATGGTTTTAAATTTAAATGTAAATGACATGTAAAAAATTTACATAAAATGAATATTGTGAGATACATTTTGAAAATACATCTACATATTTTAACATTAATTTCAAGTTTTAAGTAAACTTAAAAAAAACAAAACAAAACACACACAAAACAAAACAATAAAATAAAATGAAATACGTCTCAGATGCGCTGGTTACTGTAAAGTTAAAAAGAAAATAAATTTCGTACTAAATGATAAATTAATATAAAAAGTGTCTGATGAGTGGACGTTTACATATTGTAATATAATAACTCTATATATGTTAATGATGATGATTTATAATAATGAACAAAAAAACAGTCAATAGATCTATCTATTTTTTTTTTCTTTTGCTTTCTATATCATCAGAATATATAGTTATGATGTATTGGTTATTAAGATTGTGTTAATTGAATTATATTAACAATTTGGCATCAGAAGTAAAAAAAAATAAAATAAATAAATAATAGAAATACCAAAGAAGCGATACTCTGATTGTATCCACGAGATAAATAGATAAAATGGACGAGTCATAGTCGTCACATAATATTAACAAAACTGATTCAAAAATGATTTTTAATTTTTGTCATTATAACATTGAATAAAAATAACTAAATGTGAAGATATTCCATTTAAATCATATATACATCAACTAGTGTTTTATAATAAAGTGACGATGAGGTTGTTTAATTGGTGATTTTGTGTTATATGCATTACAATTTTAATTTTTTTTATTGTTTTTGTGATTGAATTGAAGTTAAGCTATATATTCATATACTGTGGTCCGGGTGTTACGCATGAAATCTATACGAGATATAGAATTTGAGAGGTGCTTTTTATCATTTTTATATTCGTGCACATCGCAATTTATATATTTTTTTGTCATCTAATTAATTTCTTGTGAAAATGATCATTGTGGCTGGAGCTGATGATATTATTCAAGCAAATCAAATTGCTGAAAATTCAAGTCAATTAGATGTTGCGACTGCATCAACTACTGGTTAGTTATGATATATTATGAAATGGATAAAAAAAAACCTTTATTCATATTATTCACATTATTATTATAATAAATATTGGAATTGATTCTTATGTTAAATTTGAAATATCTGTATGACTATAGCTTAAAAATTAATAATTACTAAAAAAAAAATATATGCTTACTAAATAAATTATATCTGAATATAGTTAATGGCTAATAATTTTAAGAAAAAGCCTAAATATATTTTTAATTTTTTTTTTTTGGTTTTTTGGCATATACACGGCTTATTAATTTTATAATCCATTAAGAGGGAAATAACATTTATCCAATTATTATTTAGCGCTCAATGTAATATATAGATCATTTAGTGATCGCTTATACAGCAGATTACAAACAGATTCTTTATTTTGTTACATTTTGGGGACTTTTTTTTCTTTTGGGCTAAAACTTATTTCTAATAATTTTCAATTTTTATTTACAGGTGCTACAACAAGTGCTACTAGCCGACTTGCTCATAGAAAGTCATCATTGGCGCTAACCCCTGAGGAAGAACCTTTTGAGTCATGCATACCTGTAAGTTATTTCATTCTTTTTGTTTTTTGTTTTTTTTTTTTTTCATATTTTTCTTAAATTATATTCGGAAGTTATATTGTTTCCACATGCCCCTATATTAGCTATTAAGCTATAATTTAAACGCTTCGGGTCGCTCTTTATAATAAAATTAATCAAATTATTGGGAATTCTAATATCAAAGCAAAAAAGAAAACATCCAAATAGTGAATATATATTATATGGACGAAATGAACCAGCTGCATAATCATGCCTTTCTGGCAAATAAAATCCAATTTAAGTTTGCGTGATTTCATTCAATTACTATTTTCTTATATCCTTTTTATTTATTTCGCATCCTTATGTTCCGTTGAGAAACTTAAACCATTTAAAATGATTTTACATTTAACATTTTAAAGAGAACACGAACACCAATTATAATTGTGTCAGACATGAAACGCGATCATATTTTTATATATAGATATATACATATAATTTTATTTCATATATCCTTTAGTAACATTAAATAAAAAAAAAGAATTATATGCCATTTGATATAAAAGCTTTAATATTACACGTTAACATTAAATATCAACAAACAACAAGTAGCGGGGCATCGATAACAATGCGAAGATAATATTACGCCGAAAATAAAATACAATGTTGTTGATGATGCTGATGTTGTAACTTTAAACCAATAAAATTAAGGGTACATTTCATTATATGACATAAATTGTAAAATATTTTCATTGAGGTCATTTTTAATGCAAGAACGAAAAAAAAAAATCTATAGCTAAAAGTATATTAATATTAAGTATCATTTTTGTTTGATTTATGGCTATGTTTGTTTATTTCAACGATAATTCTTTTTTTTATCAAATTTAGATTTCTCATAGCAGCAACAAAAATTCCATCGAAATCAAAATTCTGTTTTTGTTGCATAACAATCAGAGTGCAAGAATTTCAATGAAATTTATAAAATTTGAAAACTTCAAAACTTCGTACTCTGCAGTCTGAACAATACAAACGCATAAACTTTACTTAACTACTTGGGCTAATAAATTGGTACACATAAATAACACACGTGTTGAATGCTCATACCTCTCATACGTATTTTACTACTTTGAAATGAAATTATTTTCCTTATTTTTCTTACTAATGGAAAAAATTTATAGGACATTTTACCAATGAAATTTTGTGTTATATTTATTCAAAATATATATATATATTTTTTTTATAGTTCAATTCAAACCTTTTCATTTTTGAGCATGTTTAGTGGCATGTAGAAAATCGCGTATTCTGAAAATATTAAACAATATTTTACACTAGGATTGGTGAATATATAAAAATACATTAAAGTCTTTTATTACGTTGTGATGTGCCGTATAGTGTCGCATAAAGGATTTACCCTTTTTCTTCCAAAACAGATTCTTTTTCATTTAGCATATTGTTATTTATGTGCAAATATGTATTAATATTTAGATTAGAGTGGATCGATTTTTTCGGAACCTCTGCGCCGGTACCATTGTTTTTTGAGTTGCCTTTGGTCTCCTGATTACAGCCATTTTTTGCATTATTGTCTTTCTCGAGGTGCTTAACACACCCATAAAGTAGAGCCATATGATTAAAAAAGCCATGAGGTTCAAAAATCCCACATGGCGTGCGTTAAGCATCTCGAGGAACGCGGTAATTAGGAGACCAAATGCACAATGAGAAAACGGCGGTTCTGAAAAAATCGATCCATCCTAATAAATATATTTATTGAACATTTTTGAAATTGAAAATTTAACATCGCACAAAAAATAACATTTTTTTTTTTGCTTCTATTTTCTGTGGATGAATCAATGCTATGCGTACCTTTAAATATAATAAGGACAAATTCTTTGAATTTAATCACGAGTACACTTTCAAAAAATGAAATTAAGTAGAAAATTACTTACTATTAAAGTACAGCACGTTTGTTGAAATTTTGCATCGGTGATACTGTGAAGCTTTTATAGTATTAGAAAATTAGATACTTATGTTACTTAATGCTGATTACTGACAGATAATATCTCTTGTAGCATTTTAAAACAGTTAGAGCTATAAATCAATGCTGAGGTAAATATCAATTTCATGCTGATTTATAGTTAAAAGGCCTTATCACGACGGTAACAAATAATATAATTAAAGTTAATACGTTCAGCATAAAATATATTATGGTCGTTTTTGTGGCATTAGGTGCTATCTGCAAATGTCACGAAAAGCATTTGATGTTATCTGCAAATATTACGAATGGCATTAGAGATGTCCCAAAATGTCAAGAGAATGATAATCTTTTGTGTTTCTTTCTCTTGAATTTTTGATACATCTCTAGGTGCTATCTACAAATGTCACGAAATGCATAAGCAGCTATCTGCATATGTTACAACCCTTATATGCATTTCATGACATTTGCAGATAGCACCTAATGCCAGATCAACAACGTTATGTAATCACATATTATGTCATTGCCAGTTCTAATAACTTTCCTACAATTAAGATCGGTTAATTCATGAATTAATTAATTGAATATAAAAGAAATGAAATGCGTATGGTAAGCTTAACCCAATACACATTCTGTGTAGTGTTTTCATGGTGATATCACGGTAGATTTTGTGCTTAATGTCCTTGGGAAACAGGATGTTTATCCAGTGATTTCACTTGTCACTTGAAAATCACTGTTATATCACCAATCGTATTTATTTGGGTGATTTCACGGTGATATCGCTTGGCGATATCACGGTGATTATACAGTGATAAGTGAAATCACTCAATATATACTCTGTTTCCCTAGGACCATTAAGCTCAAAAAATACCACGATATCACCAATACTTTACCGTGAAATCACCTTTATTTAGCGTGTTTGAGTGATTTTCTGTTTATTGGGTAAAATAAGCATATAATTAGATTATTAATACATATTTTAATTATAATATATATCCTTTTTGATATGTTGCATAAATCTAAACTATGTTTTATTCATATGTCAGATCATAAGCTTACAGATTACACCGTCCAATATGAAATTTTATGAAAATTTTTGACAAATACAGAATCCATTCAATTGCAATGAATGTTATATAATATATGCTATCGTGTTGGTTTATGGAATAATAATAGTACTTTTCCTCTCAAATCGTTCAAAATTTCTTCTATATGCCTTCTAAATATATATTTAAACACAATTTAATAGTACACCCCCAAGCAATATAATAAAGAAAGCATGGGATAAAACGTCACTAAGAAGCTAGTAATAATATCAAGACGACAATGACACATACCATGATATGATTTGAGACGTTGATATATTTTCTGAATTGAAATATTTTTCTGCTTCTTTATAAAAAAATGAAGAAAAAAAAATAAATAAATAAGAAAAATTTCAACCGCTCTACCGGATATATACAAGCAAGGAATATTATAAATTTTTTATGGAATAGTCACATCCGCATATATAGCTTACATGATGAATGTACTTAGTTGGAGATAGATAGATGAAGTAAATATATTTTACAGGAACAAAAAGAGAAATTGGTATTTTTTTTCTCTTATTCTTCTGCTTCTTTTTCTTTTTCTTCTTCTTCTTCTTCTTCTTCTTCTTCATCTTCATCATCATCACTATCATCATCATCATCATCATCATCTGAATACCTTATGATATTTTGTATATAAATGTGGCTCCTTTCTTATGCATAAGTAAATATATACACGTAATAACCTATTCACACAATTTATTGTAAGATTTTCTACAATATATCCTAATTTGCCATAAATTATCGATTGGTTGGATTACCGTTACATACAATATATCCACAAATACCAAAATAATACAGAGAAAGAAAGAAAGAAAAAAAAATTGAAAATAAAATAAAGCACACAATCATATCATACATAATATAACCCCGGTACACAATAAATATATTTATTTGCAATGATAAAAGACTTTTTTTTTTTTTTTGTTTATTATTATATAAAATTTATGTATAATTGTATTTAGGTGGTTTATTTATTTTAATACTAAGAAATGTGTTGTAAAGAAGACATAAAAACTGTCATACACAGCGCAATACACTTGACCTTTCTTTTATTAAATAGAAAATAAAATATCACACACATTTTATATATAATTCGTTTTCACTCGTTCATAGCTCTAATTATGTAATTGAGTCGGATGATAATTAAAAGCATTTAATTTCTCAAATATAAAGTCAAATGAAATTTTAATTGTGTTTCAATTTTTATTTTTTTCTGTTTTTTTCTTGTTTTATATTTATTTTTTACATATATATATTTTCTTCTTCTTTTTTTTTTGTTTTCATTTTTAATCAACTTAACAAAAAGGATGTTCGTTGTTTCTGAAGTTTAATTAAAATGTTATTATTGTGAATATTTTTTTGTTTCTTCTTTATAACATTTTTTAAGAGATACAAAATTATATAGTGGATATAAATATTCGCATGTATATAAATACGTTACCTGATATGGAAAACCAACTAAATGAAAGTATGTTTATGAATCTTCCAAATATACTGGAAAATAACACAGTTTAACAATTTTGGAAATAAAATGGTGGGATTCGGATGCCACTAGCACAGTCTGAGAGGTTTTTTTTTTATACAATTTAATGTTTAAAAACCGTTTTCTTGCAAGCTTGCAGCATGTCCAAAATTTCCCTTTTTCTTTCAATTTTTAGTGAAAAAGGATGGTTTCAATTTTTAGTGAAAAAGGATGGTAAACTTGAATATTTTTTTTTCTTTAAATTTTTTTTCTTTTAATGTTTTTTGTATTTCTTTTCTTATTATTTTTATTTTTTTGGTACAAGACACCATTTTTGCGAGTATTAAACTGATTAAAAAATAAAAAAAATTAAAAATAAATATTAAAAGAAATTAATAAAAAAAAAAAAAAATTGAAAGAAAAAAAAAGGTACTGAAGTTTAACAATCTTTTTCTCAGAATTGAGTAAACGGATTTTGATGATTGACCGACCCACCGTTAGACGCAAAATTATGTCGAAATCAAGATAGGTTTTAGTCTTAAGCTTTTTGAACCGTTGGTATTTTTTTTTTTAAAAAAAATTAAGTAAAAAAATGTATAAAATGAGGTTTTGAAAGTGTTGAAGGAAAACGGTTTTAACCATTAAATTGTATAAAAAAAAAACCTATCAGACTGTGCTAGTGGCATCCGAATCCCAAAAACGCTATTCGACAGTGTAATGAATGGTACAAAAAAAAATTGTTTGGAAGTAAAAATACAATTCATCAAACGGTTATCCTTTTAAATATAGAAACGTACCATATCCGTTATATCAGTTCAAAAACTATATGCTTTGCTTTTTATATTCAAACAAAATGAATTGTGACACATATTAATACTTTCTGAACATGCTTCTGAACATTTTATTGATCAATATTATGATAAAATCATTCAAAAATTAAAGAATAAAAAATGAACGGAGTGGAAATCCTTTTTTTAACTTTATTAAATATTAATTATTCGATCAGGTTGCGCAAATTAATGTCTGTGTATGTACATTTTTCAATATAGAAAAATCTCTGCGTTAAGTTTACGAAAACTGGTAACCAATCAATGAACGCAACTTTTAATGAAATTAAAAGTGGATAAAAATATAATTTTTTTTTCGTTTTAATTCAAAGAATTTTTTTTTTTAAAAAATATTAATTTTAGAATAATTCGATAACATAAAAAGCTGGTAAATAACCACTTTAGAGTAAATATAATTAATATTGCTAAATATTGCTAATGTTATTGCTCAGATTATTGAATAAGAGTAAATTGAGAAAACGGAGTCAGTTTAGTATTTTCAAATGTGAATTGACCAAAATCAATGTCAAATTATAAAATAAAAACTTTTCAATAAACAGAGAGAGTCTTTCAAAAGTTTCACCGCGGTAACCAACTGAAAACCTGATATAGCTAGCGGTCTTCAAAAATAGTCCTCAAATCGGTAAAAGTTAATGGAAAATGGATAAAGCCTCTCGTTAAATCTACCACAAAATCCAACACTGACCAAAATGCTTTCCATTTATGTGAGTAGAGAATATGAATAAGTTTTATATATATATATTAAAAAAAAGTCCTCTATGCCTATGTTTCTGTTGGTGTTTTTATTAAAAGCTGACCCTTGAATTAAAGTAAAAACGAAATTAATTTTATAGTAAGGTCTAATTTGTAAATATAATTATAGACGGTGGTGGTGCATATACCTGGCATCCATATTCCAGACTAGACATTTTTCGTAAACTACAAAATAACCATACAATTATAAATAAATTTATACGTTTGACCTATAAATAAACTTTAATTTCCTGTCCCTAATTATCATATTATTATTCTTAAATAAAGAAAATCCATATTTACATGGAAGAAATTTTATATTATACACTCTACGTGTATCCGAAATAATAACATATAATGTAGTGTGTTGTACAAAAGGTTAAAATATCAGATTCTGAAAAACGGTCTCCTTTTGGTGAAATATGTTAATGTCTTTCTATTGATTGCCTGTTTTTTGTTTTTTTTTGTTTAATGATTCACATAGAGTAGATGGTATATTTATATTAATTTAGATTATAATCTTTTGGTTATGTATATGCGTGCAAAATGGATTTTAACACACGCAAAATAACTAGCCATTAATTATTAAGTTCGCAGCAGTAAATAAAACACATTATTATGGTTGTTTTGACTTTGATTGTTCTTCGAAACACCAGTAACAACATTTGAAAAACAGAATTTATTCGAAGAACTAAGATTGATTTGCAATTCACCAATCCAAATACTAATTTAACGATTTGACAATGACAGTTTAAATGTGTATTATTGAATAATTATAGAAAATTTAATGGACATAATAATATATATTATCTCAGTATATCGTTGTTGATCTGGCATTAGTGTGCTATCTGCAAACGTCACGAAATGCATAAGCAGCTATCTGCATATATGTTACGAAGAGCATTATACACTCTTTTCTTATGCATTTCTTGACATTTCCAGATGGCACATAAAGCTTTTCGTGACATTTGCAGATAGCACCTAGTCCTAATGCCAGATCAACGACGGATATGTGACAATTATTTAAGATACGATTGAAAATCTATAACTACAGACACCCGCCATGATAACATTTCCAATATTTTTCATTCGCAATAAAATGCAATTGAAAATCATAAAACTTCAATTTAAAATCGTGATATAGAAAAATTCACGATTGAGTTGAGAGTACAACTGAAATAATATTAATTGCTATTTTTTTTTTATTGTACATGTGCTGTGCGTGCTATTTTTTCTGTATTTTATTGTGTAGGAGTCGACGGTACTTCTGATTAGAGATATATATAAATATACTAAATATTAAAATTATTACACCTTCACATTTTTATTCTAGTTTAATATCGAATGGAAAATTTATTATGTAAAAATATGCAACGAAAGAGAATATTTTGAGCTGATCCAGACAAAAAAATATATATTTAAAAAAAAGAAGAAAAAAAATTGTCGGTTATTTGTTTTTTTCCTTTTAAATTTCTTTTTGTTGATTTTCATACAGGTTTTTTTGTTGGTGTGTCTTGATGGTTCATTAATCCATCGCAAATAATGATTGGCATATAATTAGCTCAATTTATACTGAATAAATTCAGATATATCGATTAAATTTTCAACTTGAATTTATGTAGGTTTTTTGTTGTTTTTGTTTGTTTTTTTTTTTTTTTTTTACTTTTGTTGAGCTTAAAAAGCATTCAACAAACTTATCTGTATTTAAAAATAAATAATAAATTCTAATAGCTTAAACTTTTTTTTTGATCTTAAAAATAAATATATTCATTACAACGGGCAAACATTGTGTTATATTTTCTTTGTGTTTAAGAATATACGACTATAACACATCCTGAATAATGTCTAATGTAAATTCGTTTCTATTTTTTTTTTTATATATCCGTACGAAAATAATAATCGTTTTAATGTGCGGTTTTGTGCAAATATCAAAGCAATCTAATATGAAGATGAAGAGTGCTATTGAGTCTTATTATGCGATGTTTTTTTTTGCATTTAAAAGATTTTTCTCTCTTTATTTATTTATTTATTTATTTTTTTTGGTAAAATACAATAGGAAATCAATCGATATTTATCTTATTTAAGAAAAATATTTTGGAAGACAACATTTTCATGCAAAACATACTCGTATATGTAATATCTGTTTGTCATTTTTTTTTCTTTTTTACCTTGCAGCTCTATCCGATTTTTCTTCAAATATTATGCTAAATTTTAAAATGTTTAAACCTTATAGCCTTATACGAACATAAATCTCAGCCAATATGTTAAAATTTAAATATGAATATTTGAAAAAGAAATCACCCGTAGGTCTATATTTCTATTACCTATGCAAATAGAAAAATATTTATTATAAAGCACTTGTATAAACTGCTATTTTTATATGTTTGCTGTTGCAGTTTGCCTGAAGGAAAATGCTTACAAATTTTTTTTTCTTTTTTTTTCATAAAATCAAGAGAAAACATGCGCTTAATATGAATATCATGAATAAAAGATTTATGAAAATCTATTGGTTTGAATGTCATTTGATAAACTACACATGATAATTTCAATGGAATAAACTTTAAAATTATAGCGTTTTAGCCGTAATCATATTTTCGCTAAATATGCTAAAAATTGAAAAGATCAAATATGTTATTATAGCAACACTTTTATATAAAATATTTTTACTGAGAATGTGTTTTTTTAGATTACAATATTATTATTCGTTTCAGAAGCGTCATTTTTAAGAGAATTATTTCTAAAGCCGAGAACACACTAGCAATTTTGTTGTGGAAATCAACAATTATATTGTGAAAAATACATCTTTCTATCTTCTTTTAACTCCTCTGCATGAGCATAGTGACACTAGATATTGGACAATAATATTGTCAAAAAATGGACAATAAAATTGCTAGTCTGTTCTCGGCTTAAAAGCATATCAGGTGAAACCTTATCCTAAGCAAATTTAAAGTTAACAATATCATCCTTTAGGCTTATTTGTTTTAATAATATGCCAATCAAACAATATTTAGAGGCAGAAATTATAGACGAATTACTGTGAAATAATTCGTGGATCATAATTTTCTTGAAATTTTTCAAAATAACATAAATATTGTAAAATAGTTTTCTAGAAGTCTAAAACATGAAACCTAACCGTAAATTTGCATACACAAGCTATTTTTAAATTAAAATCACACATACTAATAAATTATGTACTTCAAATCAATAAAATTGTATGGTTCACAAATTAGAACAAATTTGTTCTAATTTCAGAGTCACAAATGTTAGGATTTCTTGGTTCTAATTTCGGAGAATTCTAATTTCTGTGTGTTCTAATTTGTGAGTTTCTACTGTACTACGAAAGCACCCTTACCATGTGGAAAGAAATTAATTAGTTTTATCTGATAGTTTTACAAGCTCATATATGTACAAGAATGACCAATAAATATGACCTATAAAGTTTCATTCCAATGCTTTTCTCTAAATAAAATAATAGTGGTAGGTATAGATAGATTTTAGTTGGAAGAACAGAAAAATATAAATAGCGATACATATATATTTTCGTTTGTATTAATCTTCTCTGAATTTCCCCAAATAAAAGTTGTCACAAGAAATTGTTTATATGTGAACAGAATAGAAAAATGTATTTCAAGGAAATCGAAAAATTCTTTTCCAATTAAGCAAACAGATCTGATAATATTACTGAAAATGATATGTATTATGGTTTTGATCAACAGGTGCCCGGAACCTATTTTTTTTTTTTTGATACAGAGCCCGTATATGTGACGCAAAATGTTTAATAGAATATTACATTATGTGTAGGCTGTATATAGTGTATATGTTGTACATTTCATTGAAAATTGAATGTCTCTATTATAATTTATAATTGAATGTCTATTTATAAAAAAAAAAAAAACAAAAAAAAAATTAAATGGCTAAAATAAACTGGAATCTCGTTTATAAATGTGTTACGAATTGTGAAATTATTGTTTACTGAAATAGATTTTCCGTTAGCATGGACTATACATTAATCTGTAAATTATACGTACCTCCTGTTACCTGTACTTATTACTATTCTATTTTCCACCTCTTCATTGCCCTTTTCTTCTTATCCATAAGTTTTTTTTTTGTTTTGTTCTTTTATCTGAAGTTTTGAACAATATGTTCTACTTCAGTATTTTTTATTATGTTTTTCAAATTAATTGCACTTAACAACATTTCACAATAAATAATACCATCTTTCAATTTAAAGATTTGTTGTTTCAATTTTATTTTGTATGAAATCAGAACAATATTCTCGTTTTATCGATATTGACAGCATTAATAATTAATTTTTCAGTCCATAAATTGTCTATAGATTTTTACCTGTATATAAATCTCTGATATGTCTTGACCATAAAGAAATAAAAAAAGAAAAAAAAAAACATCAACAATTCATTTTTTTTTTGTTGATCGGTCGCTTAATGGTTAATGCATGCGCGTGTAAATGCAACCATACAAATATGGATACGCGATATGAATTTAATTTTATGGTTTTTTCTTATATAATATGTACTATTTTTTTGTTTTTTCTATATATAATTTTCATTTAATAACCGATGCAATAATTTGAATTAAATTATCATTTTAATTTTTATTCGTTTTTATTTGCTATAATATAATATGAAGTCTATATCATTATGTTAATAATATACCGTGAAATATGCGCACATATGGCAGTTATAGACTGAATATACTCACATGGCTACATAATATTAAGTGTTTCGTTTTCTTTTTCTATTTTTCTATTTTTTTTTTCCTTTTTCTATTGCACATGGGGATAGGTATAGAAGTATTATAATATGCTTAGCTATTGTATTAATGATGAATATAGACATTTTAGGAATTAATTGATTGATATTAGTGCTGGTGATTGTATATATTTTTATTTCATATTGTATTTACCAATTGCAAAAGCGAGAATACAGTGAATTTGTCTTTTTTAACATACAGTCGTACGATTTTTGCCGAGTATGTTATTTTCAATTTTCGATTTACACTGTCTGTACAACTTTGATCAACTGAACTGTAAATATGGATAATATGTTTCTTTAAAAAATTCTTGTTTCTTCTATTATTTATGAGCATTTGTGCAAACATATTGAAACAACTAAAAGTATAGCATGAAAATCAATACGACATTCACGCATACCCGATACCCGATAATATTTTAAGAAATTTCCAACGATATTTAACAAAAAAAAATTGGTTTATAATTCAGCCCAACCATCAACATAAATATATGTAATAAATTTTAACTATAGCATACTGAGCATATTTCGGAACATAGAAATTGCGCTCAGGGGTTTATACAATTAAATTATCGTTGAAAAGGACATGTTATACACACAATTTACACTTAAAACATATTAAATGAATTTAACAATACATCGGTTTATCAAATTTACTTTTAATTCAATTCAATAATGGGTTCAACTAGAACAGCAACACGGTTAACAAATTTTGTGTTACAAAAGCCAAATAATTCATATATGAGAATCTATGATTTAATAATATGTCCTATAAACAGACCTTCGAAAACCATTCCAATTCCTACTATGCGTCGTTCCAAACTAAATTAAAAATATTTTAGAACTTGAAACCGTTTACTGATAGTTTGAATCTCAACGGCTCAAATTCCAATCTAAAATTGTTTCTTTTTTTCTTTTTCTTTTTTTTTTTTGTTCAAGCTATTAGTTTTAAATTGATGTCCATTAACCCATCGGTTCCAAGACGTTTTTGAAACAGTTTCTAAGTTCTTCTTTGGTTCGCCGAACGACGCACATATAACCACAGTAGAATGGTCTTGGAACAGATTGATTAATTGGAATATATATAAAAAAAAAAAAAAAACTTTTTTGAACTAAACTAATTAGATTTCAAAATCAAAAATAGAGTTAAATCATCGAGTTCGTATTATACTTTTTAATTGTTATTGAATGAATAAATTTTTTTCGGCAGTAATATTTACTCAAAATTTCTGTTGTTATTTGTAACGATTAATAAAAATATGTAATATTTATTTTATTTTCTGATTCATCTATTATGATCAAACGATGTTTGATGGTTTCCTCGTTAAATATATTGCACAAAAGTCCTATCCATCATGGCAACAAGCAATATAATTGGATTAAAAAGTATATATTTATGAATTACTCGTAGGTAAATGTGAGCCTAATAACCTCTCTGTATATTTAATTGATTGATTAAATAATTTAAGCACTTAACACCAACGTAAAGTATAAAGAACTCGAATTAACCAAAATTGCCTAATTAGATTCTTATACACACGCTCCAAGTATACTAACAAACGATTTGTTGAAAAAGAAAAGAAATAGATTATTAACGTAAAGAGAACTGGATACGAAATTTCTAATTATGATGTTTGCAAAAGCATGAAAACTTTTTTGACTTTGAGTCTGCTTTGCAGCTGAAATTTAGTATTGATCCAATTTTTGCTAATATTTATTTAAATATAACTATTAAGTGTTTGATATAAAAAAAAAATATTTACATTGGCGAATTTAAGTAAATTGAAACAAAGTGAATAAGAGGCGCGACGTATATAATTATGTTTTGAGCATCGTTCTTCTTTGTACTTTTTAAGTAGATTATTCGACAATATTTCTTACCACACTAATGAGGGATTGAGAGTAATCATAGCTCAACATTAATAAGATTTTTTTAAAAAAAAAAATGCTTATAACTAATTCTGAATTCGCAAAACCATATTGTAAACAAATGAAATTCCGAGTTTGCGGTTGTAAGAACTACATCATCGTACGAACGTACTCACATGAATTCAACATAATTTTGTTTACTTTTCGTTATAGCTAACAATATTATTATTATTATTTACTCTTATTAGCCCTACAACTAACAGCCCCTACATCCCTCAATAGACTCAAAATGTTGTGTGCTCGTGAATATATATGTATATGGTTTGGTTATATATAATATATATATTGACCACCAATATCCGACCACTGAATTCTTAGAAAAACCGAAATGAACAAAAAAACGACAATTTATTTCAAAATATTGAAATTCTGCAAAAAAGAAGTAAAAATGGTTTAAATTTATTCCACAAATTTTTGCATAACCAATACTTTGAATAGTTTAGCTCAGTCTATCGTATATATATTAATAGTTGATCTAAAAAATAAATGGATCAGCTACACAACACACAGCCAAATTTTATTCTCTCGGGTATTGTATCAAGCAAATAGAAATAATCCAACATTGTTATACCGAGTTTGTTGTTACTCTTTTATGTTTTATAATAAAACAAATTTTATGGGATAGAAAATAGGAGGAAAATTGTATTCGTTTTCATTAAAAAAAAAGAAATCATGAAATCTATGATTAACTCAATTTATTGAGAAACAAAATAGAAATATAAAATTATTATCAAATTATTTTACTTTTTAAATAATTTTTTGATATTTCCAATAAATACAATTTGATACTGATTGCACTCGACTCTTGATAACATGAACAGTAAAACTTTCTAAGAATTCATGATATAATATTTTACTTTATTTATTTATTAGCTTTTTTTTTTTTTGACGAAACATATTCGGCTATTGAAAATATATATTATATAGATTTTGGTTTCTATCTGTGATATTCAAATATATGATGATTTTGTATCAAGGACTCCTCACATTTACATATACGAGTATATAGGGTCAAGACTCCGATATCTGTCACGTTCCACTCACACGCATATTTTGACCAATATCTTGAAAGAAAATAACATAAAATCCTAATAATTTTCTGATCGCACAATATATGACGATCCCAAAGGCCTACATTTCGTATATAGAAAGTTTTTTTTGTATCTCTGATGGTTTCGCGGAGCTATAAGCGTTTAAAACCTCCAAAAGTTAGTTCGTAAATTTTTTAACGTGACAGACATTTTTAAACGCTTATAGCTCCGAAAAAAAAACTTTCTACGTAAGAAATGTAGGCCTTGCGGATCTTCATATTGTGCGATCAGAAAAATAATAGGATTTTTTTTTTCAAGATATTGGTCAAAGTATGCGTTGAGTGTAACGTGACAGATATCGTAGCCTATGACCATATATAATAATATATATACCTTGCAAGGTATATATAATAAATACCTTGTAAGGTATATGAAGTATACCATATAAAGTATTTTTTACAAAGAGTATACTTTGGAAAGTATACAATTTGTTCCAATAACTGTCTTCCAAGCCAGGAATGCGAAAGCAAAAAAAAAATGTTCCATGAAATGGCCCATGTAGACAAATCAGCAACCAAGTAAAAAGAGATGTGTACTAAACTGATGTATTTCGCGTATATTATACGTTATTATTGTGTGCTTGTGATATATTAAACACAAAGAGAGAAGTCAAAAAAAGACTGTAAAATAAAATGCTCATGTTATCGAAATGTAAATATGACAAATTTCGTCAAAAATTTCCCATTTTATTAGGAGTTCATGCTATAGAAAGTCTATTATTACTATTATTAAAAATCATATACAATATATATGCTCAATCCACGAAATTATATTTTTAATTCAAGATATTTGATACACTGGGTAACTTTCTAAAATACCAACCCAAAAAAAGAAAAGAAAAAATAGAATTATAATGAACATAATAAAACAAAAATGATATTTTCCCGTTCATGAATTTAAATATTACTTTACTTATATGATTCTAATATTTAACGGAAATAAATTGTAAAGATATGAAATGTTTTTTTTACCATTACGTCTACTACTTTAATAAAAATTACTTCGTTTTTTTTTCTTTTTTTTTTAATGCAGGAATCTTATCTATATATTATACCAAAAATATACTCGAAAAAAGCCTAACAATTCTTCATATTTGAAATTTCACCAATTTCCAACCCCATTTTATAATCTATTCTATACAAAGAGAGAGATTGTATAAAATGTACAAAAAAAAAAAGAAAAGAAGAAGCAAAAATAAATAAACTGAAAACCGTATGTAAAAATATACGATAATAGACGAATCAAAATTAAATATAATACGAACAATATAATTTCAAATAGCAATTTTCGTGCTTATATGTTTTGTAAGAATGAGAAGAGGAAAAACAAAACTAGAGAACATCTTAAAAAGATATACCATTTTAATTTGTTACTATAACGATAATTATAAAATTAATGTAATACCCTTTTCTTTTTATTTTTGCATTAATACATTATACAAACTCGTCTAAGATCAATTTAATATTACCCGCACCACCAACAAAGATACGTTGCACACAGCTACGAATTAAATTGGTCTTATACAAAATACATGATGAACTCTATATATACGAATAAAATACCTTCATTTTACGATTGAATTCATTATAAGTACATATATTAAGATTTATTATCAGTTTAAATTTAAATTGACTTCGAGCATTACAAAAAAAAAAAGAATAGAGTAATAAATAAAAAAAGGAAACGATTAATGATGCCACAATACAAGTGCTTTTTTTTTTTTTGTTCAGAAAATAAAAGAAATGTTAACCTACATATATACCTATTTATAGTTTACTAACTTTTTAGTACAATTTTCACCTTACTTTAAAATAAACAGCATATTACTGTCAATTACGAGTATAGAGGCAAGTAATATTCTCTAAAGACAGATATGAGATAATTAAGGAATTTTTTTGTTGGTTTGAATGAAATTGAAATGATATTTCTTTAAGAAAATTTTCTTAAGAATATCCTAACTTTAACAACAATGCGCTGTGCCATCGATAATTAATCAAATAACACAAAACAAAATTGACGTATCTGCTTTAAGTTTTTTTTTTGTATTACCGGGTGTTTTATTCATATTTTTACCCCAATTGGTGTTTAACTTTTTCATACAAATCGAGGTTTTAGTTATACCCAAAATGCAGGTTTAAATTATCCTAACTAAACTAGCGAGAAACCTTCTATGTTTTTTCTTTGCCTTTACACTTTGTATATACAATGTAGGTACAGATATTAACGAAATTGATGATATAAATTTCACAATTCTATACGAAAGTCGCGGACGTCCGTCAAATTCTAAGCTACAATAATGTTACAAACTTGTCAAATTTTTATGTGTTTTTTTGAAACGATAGCATGCCGAAATTGTAGTTTTTTCTTTACTTGTAAAATTGTTAAAAAGCGCCTGTAAAATTGTAAAATTGTAATTCTCCAATCATAGACTTATGAATTTGTTAAGTTGTTATATTTACAAGTCTCCAAATTACAATACTTTTCCGATTTATAAAATCGTATGAAACGCAATTTACAATTCAACAAGTGCGTTTATTTATGAAACACAACCATTTTAAAATTGTCAAAATTCGTAATTTTTATGAAATAGGCGCCCCAGTTGAGCATCATTTGCTATTCGTCCATGTTTACAAAATTATCTTTGATATAATTGCGTATCCGTGAAAATATGCCACCGAAATAATATCATCTAATTGTTTTATAAGTATTACCATATTATAAGAGTTACTATTTTCTAAAATTCAATTCAATTTGCGTGGTTTTCGGCGCTTTATGGTAATTCATATTACCGACTTATTCTAGTAGTTATAAACATGTTGAAAATGTATGATAATGTCATTAATGAATAACAACAACAAAAATGATGAAAATTAAGTAAAATAAAAATTGTATCCAATCATTTTATAGTCTCGAGTTTTATTTTAAAATGAAATGTATTTAAAATGGTTCCTAATTTCTATATTTTGTCAATTATAAAATGTCTCGCATTACATTAAATATATAAATTTGAACGTATTTTCAACAAAAAAAAAAATTAAATTTATTTATAAGCAAAAAAATGGTTTCGAATAGAGAAAAGAAGTGTTGTTCCAATAACTTTCCACGCCATATTTTTATTTATTTTATTTTTATTTTTTTTATTTTTTTTTAAGTATATTAAACAATTCTGTTTGTTATCAAATTCTTTCGTGTAAATTATTGAAACATTCAGTTGAGATATTGATAAAGAAAACAAGACACACACAATATTTTAATAGTATGTCGTCGACTTTTAATTAATACGGTACCTGAGAAGCGCGTATATTTTTGTTTTTTTTTCGCTTTGCTCGAAACATATTTTCAGTTTGAAGTTTTATTCGGTTAGTGATATACCTGCGTTAATACGTGCTATGTGATAAATATACGCCTGTAATGATATGCGTTCTCCAAAAGTTAAACATAAAAATAAAAAAAAAACAAAACAAAACAAAACAAAATATTTCATAATTAATAAATAGTTCCAAGTCAATTAACCGATTTACTATTGGTTAATAGATTTAAGTGACACGAGTGCTCATTTAGGTGCATTAGATAATGAAATTAATGAAAACAAAATTGTTGTGACTTGTGATAAACAGCGAATACATATAAATTATATTCTTCGACAGTTGGTTTATATTTCAAATTGAAAATTTATTAACGTTAAATGTTTTTCTTTTTGCCTCTTACGGTTGCGAGCACATCATTGTTCAAAATCAATATGAAACTGAATAATTAACATAAAATTGTTTATAAAATATTTTCGATACCTATTAGTAAATTGGTGACCGCGAGACTTACAACATATTTTTGGAAAAACATTAATAATATTAACTAATATTAACGATGATTGGTTACACACAAAATTTGGAATTCTAATTATTATTTTCTATACTTTCTAAACTTTATGTGATTTTTTTTTCTTCTTCTTCTATATTTCTGGTATTTTTTTTTTCTTTTTCGTTTGCATCAATCATTATACATATTAACCCATATTTCTATAACTTCTATTAAAAGTACCTGAACTTTTCGTAATCAATCAATATTATCGCATCCAACAAAACTCTTCTATAATCTTCTAAATATTTTGTTATTTGCACTTGTATTTAATAATCTTAATCTACGTCATCACGCTTGATGCCCGATACTCAATAGATAAATTTATTATCTCTGCACCAGATAATAAGAAGTATAATACAAAGCCTGCAAGCTGTTATTCCACTAAAAAAAAATAAAAAAAAATACATTTAAGCGTTTGCTTGTTTGTAAAACAGAGAAGGTACATATAAAAATAAAGATATGTATCTAAATATAGATGAATTTCTATCAGCTTGAAAAAAAAAAAATGAACTATGGATGTTCTATATGTATTTACTAATTTATTTTAATGTTCATACTTACAAAAAAAAAAAACCATCAGTTTCATTTCTGGATAACATAACATATACGATATATGATTCATATTGTTAGCGTTTGACTTTAAGCTTTTGAGTTTAAAATCATATTTTCGACCTCATTGATTTAATATTGAATGTAAGATACCAAGAATTCTACCAATTCTTAACGATAAAATGTTTTTTTTTTGTAGCTCATAAATCCCAACACTAATGTTAGGCAATATGAGATTACATAATTTACAAATGTTTTGACGAATAATTTTTTATGTATCGTACTCCAATGAACAATATATATAAAATATAATAAAATGGTGATCATACTTACAGTGTTTTCGTTTATAGATTTTGAAACTCTATATGACAGATGAAATTTTGTCACGAATCGTATATGTTACATCTGTTAATTGAAGGGCTTGAAGGAACAACGAAGTAAGTCACATGGACTTGGCAAGTGATTTTCACCCTCATTATACTATGCAATAAGGATTAATATCGTTTGTCAAGCTTATGTGGCTTACTTCGTTGTTCCTTCAAGCCCTTCATTTTATTTTTAATTTTTTTTTAGTTTTTCTAGATCAATTGAATGCGGGGTAAAACCCATAAAATACTTAAATATTAAATATATTAAACTTGAACTCCTTTATGTTGTTTAAAGAATTCATAGAGCATTTTAATTAAAACGGAATAAAGAAAAAATATTGTAGAAATAAAAATGTGACTGAAAAAAGATTTTGCCCGACATACAATTGGGGATGGGAACCCGCACGACCTTTCACACTCTAGGGCTAGGCCACGGCATTCTAATGTAGAATGCCGTGGCTAGGCGATTGCTCTACCAACTGAGCTTTACATAATAATTCGATCTGAAATTAAAGAAAATTCGTTAGTTTTAGTATGAAAATATGTTTATTTTACAATTTAATGAAATAAAAACATAATATAGCTAACGCGTTTTTCTACATCATTAAAAACCATAAATTTACATATTTCATTTTATGTACTCGCTATTTCAAAGAAGAAAAGAAACATTTACTACGATTCGAACGTAGACAAACTATGTATATGTACTTACCTTTCATTTAAAATTATAGCGATAGATAAATGAAATATTTTCACATTTGAAACAATGTTTAAAATTTCGTTATAATATGTCGTACTGAAAGACGTCTGTACTTTTAACTTATTCAAGACGAATTTTTTTATTATTTTTTTTTTGCGTCAAAAATAACATTTATACAGATGAAAAATATGTAAATTTTTGTGTCGCTTTATATGCAACTGTGAAGGAATATTATTTCACAGTTTTATCATAGTTTAGAAATTTTTTATTATGTTTTGTTTTTAATTATTTCCTTACACACTAATAAAACAAATCGTAATTTTTTTGTTTTAAATGTAGATTTTGTAGGGCCTATATTCCTAAATAACTTAATCGCATTACTGGTGAAATTTATGGTTTTGTATAAGCAGTATACATATTCGTTCTACAGCACCAGAGTATGTTTAGTTAAAACAAATTTACAAGGTCATAACGTTGAAAACATTCAATTTTTTCAGAGCCTAAAGAAATGTTTTCCAACTGTCATAACAACTTACACTCATGTATTAATCGGCATCTGAAAAAAAAAAAAAAGTTTTCATTCTACTATACAATTTCACTATTTACACAACTGAAAACTGGAGTAAAATTCCAAAATTGAAGTTTTAGCGTTAGAAAAACCTCTGACATAAGTATATGATGAAAAATTTCTCATTTGCTTTTTATAGTTTTACACACGGAAAAATTTACATAGCTGAGCACACGTTCGATTTGCTCATTGATTGTCCTAGTTCCGCATTTTTGAAATATTTTTTTTTTTTTAAATAGCTATATATTCTGATATTTGAGTTATACTATGTTCATTGGATAGATAATATAGTTCTCTAACTGAGTATATTTTATCACTTTTATCATGAACTCTTTCTAAAGAACAACTTATAAAAACTCGCTATGAAATTGTGCAGGGATCAAATCTTGAAGTAATCGACTCAGCAAGAAAACTTAAGCTTTTTTTATGCATTTCTCAATTTAGCACCATCGCAGTTTGGAAATTTTAAAATATGCAAAACCAAACCACCTTATTATACATGGTGAACTTTCTACGGTTAATCCAAGACATTTTATAAATTATTGCTCAATGCATTTTGGTGTTCAAAGAAAATTGGTTAGCCTTGACTAAACTAACATTTTTGCCAAAGAAAGTTTTAATCAATCTCTTTGAGTTTATTAGATATTTCGGTTTAGGCGTGTAATTATAATTAGATTTTTTAACTGATTCAAAAAGTAGGTATCTATTTCTATGTTTTAAATCAAATTGTACGTTTAGTTTACAATAAAAATGTTAAAACCCTAGTGTTCAATTTGGGTATACTTACTTTTTGTATACCATGGAAGGTCGTTTTTGCAACAAGTGTATATTTTCCGAAGTATACTTTTTTGTAAAATATACTTTATATGGTATACTTCATATACCTTACAATATATATAAAGTACACAAATATATGTATATTTTTCCGATTAAAAAAAGTATACCTTTGAAGGTATAGGTACAAAAAGTATACCTTGGAAAGTGTAGGTATACAATTTGTTCCAAAAACGACCTTCCATGGTATACAAAAAGTATACCTAAATTCCACTAGGAAAATGAATATACAAATTGAATTAAAATAAATGCTGCGTGCAACAGTACAATTACATTACTAACACTTAAGTATGATATAGCCTAGGTCATGGAGATGGAACATTTAAATATTTTATTATTGTATAAACGCAATGAATGGTATATATATCATTTTATATCTACTTTTCAGCTACTGCTTATCTATTTCTTATCATTTCCTATAAAAAAAAAAAAAAATTAGCGCGACAGACAAAAATGCGATAAAGAAATAAAGATAACAAAATTATTATTGTATAAAGATTCCAATAGTGTAGTACTTACGATATAAAGATAAATGCTTGAGTTTCCTTCATTAATTAAATTAAAAAAAAAAAAAAAAAAATAACAGATACTCAGCACTTAATTTAATTCTTTAGTATCTACAATAATTCTACACTTCAATTAAAAACCAATGCGATATCATATAAAATTACAAATAAATCATTATAAATGGATATTTATTGTATTTTATGTAACATCAAATCAATATAATTAATTGCTTATTAGTTATTAATTTATGAAATGTTTATTATTGGCTGGTTTACAGTCTATTTGTTTCTTATCTATATTTCCGATGTACCTACCAATTTACGTTACGTTTATTATTATTATATTAAGTAACTATATCGATATGATTTTAAGCAATTAATGTAATGTGTTTTTCTTGAATTTTATATCATTTCAACATTATTTTTAGTATCTATATTTATATAATATACCAAAAGTTATAAAACACAGTCATTATGAAAATATAATTCTTGTTCATCATTTTAAAAATTATCTTATAAGGAAGTGGGTGAAAGGGATGGGATGATGGTACAAAGTAATTATATATACAAATATACAAAATTCTCTTTCTAATAAAACAAAATGATATTACAAAAAACAAAAAACGGTTAACATATTTCATAATTTGGGGTCAAAATTTTGGTGTCGGTATATGACAACAGTGACTAAACAGAAAACATCAAAACATTGTAATCCATATGGTTTTTTTTTTTTTTTATTATTTTCTTTCGTTACGACGTTACGTATATAGTAGTAGCTAGGTGGTAGAAGTCTGTTTTCTTGATTAAAATTCCTCTTTTTGATGTTTTTTATGTATTCAATACGGTTTTACTAAATTACATTTTATTCGCTTTTGGCGCGGTTTAGGTTTACTTATAGGCATACAAACACTTTTTTCTTTTCATTTTTTTTTTCTTCTCTCTTTTGTTTTGATAAAATATATCAAAGTGCCACAGCACAAAACAAAAATATCTCGTATCTTGTGACAATTATTATCATAAAACTCAATTATTCTTTTGATATAAGTACGAGTACATATTTCCCTTTTTGGTTTTTTTTTTTTTTTTAGATATTTGTACTTACAAAATAATTGGGCTATGGAAGATTTGGTTTGAAACGATAAAAATCTCTTAATTAATATCTATTATTTAGGGTTGACATTAATTAAGCCGTAAAATCTTTATTCGAATATTTGATTAGTTAATGGGAACAAATTATTTGGTATTTTATTAATACAAAAAGGGTCAGTGAAAAAATTGAAAATGGTCAGTGATGAAGAAGTTAAATTTGCTATTTATTGACTATTTCATTATTATTTTTATTGATTAACATGATTTCCCCGCTAGGGCTATCCTCTGTACACATTTTCTTCCTAACGTCTTATTAACGTTTTGCCTCTTTGTGAAGAAAATTACATATTTGTGTTGCTGACCAAATTAATGTTTTCACTGCGACCACTTTGAATATATACTTAGATTATATGAAGGGCCTGGGAGAACAACGAAGTAAGCCACATTTAGATTTTACTGACATTTTAGCTCGTAGCTCTTAAACCGTAATAGTTATAATTTTTTCTTGTTCTTGACATTTGTTCATCTAAGCTTTGGCCACAAAAGCCTATAAAATCAAAAACTTGTAACAGTGGCGGCTTAAGAGCTATGTGTCAAAATGTCAGTAAAATATAATTGTGGCTTACTTCGTTGTTCCCCCAGACCCTTCATAAAATATACAAATAAACGAATGTATGAATAAACGGACTATCTTGAAAAATTCACAAGCTAAGATCTCTCTCTATTACACGATGCATAATTGCAAAGAAGGTGCCATTTTACATCTTGGACGGTTTGATGTTTAAGTATCCACATTAATTCAAATAACGGAATATTTAATAGACTACCTTGCTAGTGAATTATGTTCATAATTATTCAACGTATGTGTAATACTTCTAAATAATCATCGTATCCTACGGATTATTCGAATATCAAATTGTTCAAATATTCGTATCAACCGTATACAAATACATATATAATTTTTAACTAAAAACAAAATTTACCTTCGAAAGAAAATAATTTAGAGGCAAATAGGGTGAAAGAGAGAGAGATATAATTTATAAAAAAACAAAAGAAAATTGAATGAAGCTTAATCATTTTTTTTTCTAAATAATTAGTTAAGTATGTAGTTATTCAACAAATAATAAACAGGGCGAATGTGTCCAATCGTTTTATGTAAAATTTAGTTTTATGCGTTCAATAGAATTATAAATCTGAAATATGTTGTGATTAATTAAATTGAGATAACAAAGTGCACAGTGAAATAAAAAAAAAAAAAATAAAAAAAAAATAGAAAAATAAAACGAAAAACGAAATAAAGAAGAAAATAAATACGATTTTCATTATTATATGTACAAACATATGATTGATATGGAACGAGATGTATGCTCTGAATGTGGACGCCCATACACTCAATCCGGTTGTTTGAGTCGATTAACAAAAATTTTCGAACGACGACGTAATAGAAATATTATAACAATATCCGCTGAAAATTTGGAAAATACATTGAAACCAAACAACAATAGTAAACAAAAAGAATGCTTTAAAAATGATAGTCCAATTTTATCACCAAATTTATCACCACAGCCAAATAACACAAAGGATGAAAATTATTTTGGGTTTGAAGATGATGAATACGAGGATCACCGAGACCGTTTTAAAAACAATAACGACAGACAAATAATAATAAGGAGTGATTCTTGTTTAAATCAGCATAAGAGAGAAAGTGCTGGTGATGGTAGCTGTAATGCTATCAATGATATTATGAAAGAAAAATCTGTTATTAAAATTCAGAATGAAAAATTATATTGCGTTTCATCACCATCAATATGCAATAACTTAAAGGACATTAAAACAGATTTAAAATCAGATGTACAGCTAGACATAAAATCAGATGTACAGATAGACATAAAATCAGATGTACAGCTAGACATAAAATCATCACCTTCGGTCTCACAAATTGATGTTAATAAAACTAAAATAATAAAAAATGTTGATTCAGGTATTCGACGATGCGTTTCATTTGATGAAACTCCCAAAGAATTAGTGACACCACCATCAAAATCTGATGATGAGTATTTTGATGATGAAACACTTGATGTTGTTGGTCCATTGCCCAGAACATTTTCCGGTTCAACCATAGAAAGTTTAGATTATGAAGTTCATAGAATTAATCAATTAAATACAATAGCTTTAAATGGTAATTTTTTATACGAGAAATTCAATAATTTGAAATTTTCTTCGAAATAATTGCAATTTTTTCTTTCTCTCGGTACACACAAATTAAAAAGACCCAGTGTCTGTGGCATTCACTAAGCATCATGCTTCAACTTCGTTTAAGCCACGAATTTCCGAATTTAGTCATGGAAATCATGAAATAATCGTTACAGAACCAGATACACTAAGCAACTGTGATAAAGCAAATAAGGTGAATAATTTTTTTTTTTTTTTGAATATTTAAATCGAAAAATTAAACGGGTCAGCTAATTATTTAATAAGGTAAAAGACTAGAGGTGCGGACTGGCCATACAACAAGGCCGGAGATCTCCGGTGGGGCCGGTTGAGTTTACGACCTTTTTTTGCTGGTCAACCTACGTTTTGGCACGTTTGTGGGGTCGGTCAGAAATGACGACGTTCGTTTGTGCGTCTTTTCACAATATTTTTTTTTAATTTTAACTTTCCGGTGAGGCCGTACCTTTCCCAGTTCGCCACTGAGAAACTATGTCAAAATCTATGTTTGCTTTAAAAAAAAATAGGTTTTAAATCAACTGATCAACATAATAATTAAGCATAATTTTCATAATTTGATAGTTTCTGTAATACTTATGGTTATGCTTTCGCTAAACGGTTGCTGTAAACATGTTGTTTATATTTGAAGTGTATGTAAATTTATTAAATCAATATTATACACGATTCAAAAAATTAAGAGACTGAAATATATGAGAGCGAGCGGGATAAAACATAGGAAAGCCTAATTAATGTGCGAAGAGCTTATCAGCCTCTTAATTTCTTTCAACGTCCATATAATAATAATATCCCTCCCCCCTCACACACACCTGCGCATATATGAAAATGGATTAATATTTACAAAATGAATGAATAGAGAATAGTTTTGTAAAATTTTATGGAAATTGCCATATAAAAAAAATACCGTCCGTATCTTAAGTGTATGTTTACAGTCGTTGAAAGATGGTCGTTGTATTCAATAAAAAACTATGATTGATTTATTTTAACGTTATATGATTCCCTTATTGGTCGATCACCTTACAACGATCATCTTATAACACCAATTTTTGGTACTTACATTTTTGTACCAAATGTATACCAAGTGTATTTTTCCATTAGGCCACCCTTCTAAAAAGCGTATATACAATTAAATTATATTTATAAATATGTGAAAATATTAATATCGAAAATCACTTATTTGAAGTTAATAACGAAAAATTAAAAAGACATCCTGACCAAGTGAAACTTGGATCCATTTATAGCGTAGGTAATGTGCGTTCCAACGTGCCACATAATAGCTTCATAGCTAGGGAAAATAGAAATTCTGAGCCGAATAACGAAAAAATAACGAAAACTTAAAGACACATACTGAACATCCTGAAAATCATTCACCGAATTCCAGAAATTACGAAACATTTTATTTCAATTTTGATAGAATTAATTGATATTCAATTAATAATTTATTGTTGTCAAATTTTTTTAATATTTCTTCAAATAAGATTTTTTTTTTAATTGTTATGATCGAAATATATAACATTAAATTCTAGGTGTATATGCTCCACTGTTAAAGTTATGCTAGATCGTGATGATGCTCGATGAAAGTATAATAATGGTGCTGTGTAGGGTGGGTCGTTTTTACATGAATTTCTATGAAAAACAACTCTTTTGTCAATTTTAATAATGTAAAATAAGTATTTCCGCAAATAATAAATGTATTCTTTAAACAATATATTTAGTTTTTTAAATTTTTCATTATGTTTTGACATGCATGATGTCATTTTTACTCAAATATTATGAATTCAATAAAATTAAAACCTACAAATAAAAAACAATGCCCTTTTCGAAGAATAATTTTTATTTAGATAAATATTTTTTAAGATAAACCATTTGAAATATTTTTATCTAAGAAACAAAAGAAAAAAAAACATAATAATTCTTAATTGCGTCTAAGAAAAATTCACAAAGTTCACTTATTGTGAAAATTGACAAACTAGGTCAACTTTGATAAATCATAAC
>JAABKK020001023.1:0-30219 GCA_011634745.2 Catotricha subobsoleta
CCGTGTATTACCATGTATTACGGAAAAGTAATACATAGTCTGTATTCCTAGGTCCTCGAAAAAGTGGTATTATTAACTTCTCGATTTCAATCAAATTTTTAATTAGTTCAATGCTTAAAGCTTATGAGAAATTGAATAGTCAAAAATATAAAAGATTATTTGGCAATGTCGTAATGTACGCATAAATACACATTAAATAATTAATAAAATAAAAGAAAAGAAATCAAAATGAATTTGAACTATATTACGTTGAACACATACTTTGTGATACAGAAATAAAATGAATAAAATATTCATTATAAAGAAAACACGTGGATTAATATGCATTAAAATTGCAGCCATTAACGTTCAAGTGATACAACTATATCAAAAAAAGCATTCCACTTTATTCACTTTAACAATTATTATCTGTACAACCCATCATGGTAACAGAACCAACTGCATCGGATCATTTTATTGGATATGATGACCATAGTAATTTTAATTAGTTATTCTTCCTAAATCGATATTATATGTCAATAAAATGTTAAAACCAATTTTTTGATGACATTTTACAATGTTCTGTAATAGAAATATTATGGCCATATTGATACCCTATACCCGAACGTCCGTCCTATTTGTCCATTTCTTGTACTTCACATCAATTGTTATATATTTTTGCAATCATTTAATTTATGTTCATAACAATCATCATTATTAATAATTATTTGTTGGGCCCCTGCATGATAACTATGATTTATTCAATGTGTGAGATATATGTCAATATGTGAATATATTATTTGTATACATACCTAATAATATTAATATACATTTATTATTTTAATTTATAAATTATAAATACACGCAGCACATGTTTTTAAACATTTTTTTTTTTCATTTTAGTTGCTGATCGTAAACAATATACAAGTACATATTTATATACTATACTAAATAATATTGTACGATGATGACAAATACATCGTATCATTCAACAAGATCATCACACATGCTCTTTAGTGTTACTAATACTATCATCATTAATAATATATATGATAAAAATTATTATTATGGTTTAAACAACACGCAGTTCAATGTCCGCATATAATACATCAATAATACATATTAAGTATGTGCATAATAATAATAAAAAAAAAAAAAGAACGACACAATAAAACATTGTTAACAACACAACAATTAATAATCTCTGGTAAATATTTTAAACGCTTAACATATTTTTTTTTTGTTTTTTTTTTTCAATTGCAGCAATGTGTTTTTGTTGCGGGCGTTTTATATATGAAAGAGACATTATATATGGATGACCTGACTGAGCAGAGTCAATTGAATGTTATTTCTAGGTCATTTCTAGTTTCCTAAATTTACTACTTTTTTTTTTATTATTTATATATATGTATCTGTTCATGTCATGCAAATTGCAGGAAAATTATTTAAATGACATTTAACTAGGATTTGAATTTGTCAATAATATGGTAAAAAAAATATTTATAAACAAATAAGATATTTAACAAGTTTTTGGTGTTGTTAGCAAAGAAAAATGACTTTCTGCATGATTCAGACGTTTCTTTTTTTTATCTTTTTTCTAATGCGTTATCCACAATGTGGAACAATGAATTTTTTTTTAAAATTTCTAATTGTGAAGACAAATGGCAATTTTTGTTTAAAAGAACAAACTATTTATGACAAAGAAAATATTAAATAATGCTTATTTCAATGTAAAGATTTATAATGGCAAAAGGCGACCAACGTATAAAACTATATGAAAACCGGAAATGAATTGTTGTCATAGATTTCATTCAGTTGTTCGTCTTCTTTCTCTTCTTCATTTCTTTCTTGTTACATTTTTTTTTTTTTATTTTTCATTCTGTCTTTCATTTAATTTTTATTTTTATCATTATGTATTATTATGCGTTATTGTTGAAGGCTGATGCTCTCTTGTAGCTCTATGTTCTTGTTCTATTCTGTTACGCATCTTCACTTGTGTTGTATTTATATTCAATATAAAATGTGTTACACAGGCAAAACCAAATATTCTCTATAATATTATTATATACGTTGATGATATGCAGCGATGATTAGATTTCCTTTATAATATTACTTCATAATGCTTACTTATATAAATAATAGGGCTGGTTGTATTAGAAATATACACAGCAAATATACCAACAACAAAATAATAATATTAACCGAGAAAACAACATTATAAATAAATTTTCAATAACATAAGAACGTTTATGAGACCATTATCATCATCATCATCATCATCTATATCATCATCACCACAATACATCGCACCATCATCATCATCATCACCAATATATGTATTCCCATATATAAATGAAGTTCTTTGAGAAAATATATGTAATGCAGAGATTTTAAATCGTTTCTGTAAGCGAACTTTGTTTTTATAATAGCATTTCGTAGCATATACGAAACATATTTTAAAAGAAATATAATAATATTAAATAACAGGAAGTGAAGTCTTCAATCAGTTAAATCCAAAACGCATTATACACTTAATCAAATAGATATATATATATATAAAAGCAAGCGTGCATGTTTTTTTGTTGTGGTTGCGCTTGTGAATTATTCTGAATGTATGCGTTTTGTAAATGGCATGTGTGTTTGTATTTGTGTATATGTGATTATTTCTTCGTCATACTGGAATGTTTTATAAACATTTTTTTTTTTATTTGTTACAAATTTGGAGCTTCATAAAATTTATATTTGTTGCTGTTGGTATATTATTTTATTATTAACATAGATCGAAAATGCCGCGAGACCATAATCAGCATATAATATTTTTAGCAAATTCATCAACAAAATAGAATTAATTAATATATAAGCTGTAATAACAACAACATCATATTAATATGATGATGGTATTATTAATTTATGGTAGGTTGATGTTAAAATATAATTTACATAATTTAATATAATAAATAATATAAAATAATAATATTAAGAAGAAGAAGAGGATCATAGATGAGAATGAAGAAGAAGAAGAAGAAAAAGTCGATAAAAGAGAAACCCACAAGAAAATAATTTCAAATTTTTGAATATGAAGGCGGATTATTTATAATTATAGGCATGGGTAAATAAAATATGCAGGTGGATTTTAATATTGAAATAAATTTAAGAGCGCTTAGGAAGAGGTATGGAATTAACTATATACCGAAAAGATGTAAAACATATATCAGCTTATTGTTATTCATTCATTCTTTCATTCATTATTACTATTTAATTTTTTTTTTAGTTTTTTTTTTTTAGTTTTTCTATAGAAACAGCGCCAAAATATTAGATATATTCGATTAAATCGTTTTTAATACAATATGACTATATTGGACATTGAAGAGGCGAGTAACCAAAACTGAAGTAACAAAATATGGAATAATATTTGATATACCCACGTGCTGAAATCAAACCGACATAATAATATTATTAGACTATAATAACAATTTGGAGCATAATTTACACAGTATATTTTTATTAAATCGCAAAATTGGCTGCTCGATTTTCGTTTCACTTTAATTCTATAATTTATTATTTATACCTATATTGCTAAATTTGGATGAAAACAAACGTTATAAATTTGCATATTACACATTTTACCGCATAGAAATCCATTCATTATTTTCGCAAAAGACAAAATTTCATGAACATACTTTTATTTCATATATAGTTTGTTATTTAAATGAATCAAATTATTTTCTCGCATGATGCATCAATTTTTCGTTTCGTTTTCTTTATTGTTTGTATTTGTTTTATTTCTTAACGTGACAATACCATATTTAATTAATTGCAAAACATTTAAATAAAGTAAACGTAAAAAAAAACAAAAAATAAAAATAAGAAGAAAATTGTCTTCTTAACGCTTTAGTGTGCTAGATACTTAGTTAGTTACATATTAAATGCGCGTATATTAATTGGTAAGTATATGATGTGAATTGTGCGTGAATTTAAATTTTATTATCGAGTGGGTAACCTATTGTAGTATATATTCTCATTTTAACCATTCATAAAATGTCGTCATCACTATCTCATAATGCCATTGTTTTCGCGTTAATTACAGTATTAAGCAAAATATATATTGCACATACGAACCAAGCACAATTGTAATTGTACCCACAACATATATTTTTATATTCGCATAAAAGACCTTGTAAAATGCAATTCAAAAAAAAAAAAAAAACAAAACAAAACAAAACAAAAAAACAACACAACACAACACAATACGTAAAGAATAATATGCAAATATTTAAAGAAAATATAATAATATGGAAATAAAAAAAAACACGCACATTATTAACATACACTAATTTTATGTAACATGAAGACCAGGTTTCATTATTGATATGAGCATTTAGTTCAGCATTAAAATAACTTGATTGTGTGCACAAGCTTGCATATCTTCCGAGCTGAGATATTCAGAAATTTTTATAATAATAAATAATTCACAGTTCAGTAAGCGTTATTTACATTTAAAATGAAACGAAATTTACAAAAAATAAGCGTATCAATTTCTAAATATAAAAGAAAATAAAAATAATGAATGCGTTAAGGGATTTATCTTCTAAAATTAAAAATAAAAAGTCACCTACATTTTTTTAAACAAAAAAGTTTTTGAAAAACTAAGAAGAATTTTTTTTTTTTATTATTATATCAGCCAGAAAATATGGAGTAACCATTAAATCGGCATCCTTAATCCTTATATGATTTCTGCTGTAACAGATTTGACCAAAAATTAATAACACTATTATTATTATTTATTCAGGAAAAAAATATATAAAATATGTAGAAAATAAATAAATATGCAATCAAAATATATGTGTATCTATATATGCTGACTAATAGTCCAAAATAGATTGCATATCCTTATTTATAATATAAATTTTATTTTAATTTAATAAAAGCATCCAACTAACAATTTCGTTATAAATTATTATGCATCTTCCATATATTTCCTATAAGACTTGTATAAAAGCTGTATAAACGCTTATAAGAATATATAATCAATGCTACATGCTGTGAGTTATATTCTTATAAACATTTATATGGTCATTATGTAACTATAATTGTTAGATGGGCAGACAATTAAAAAAATTTGAATTCTATATTGAATGCATTATAATCTTCTAGGAATAATTCAAATAACTCTATTTCGTCACTAATTAATTACTTGCAATATATTTCATACTACGGCAACTTTAACCTTTATACTCAGCACTGAACAGAACACCTACGTAAGAACTAAAGCATATAAGCGTTAAATGTGTACAACAAATATTTAAAATTAATATGTATGTATATAATTGTATAAGCGCGCGGCGAATGTATGAAAATTTTAACTGCATTAAATATACATAAAATCGTATTATATTTCAAAAATATATAAATTATCATTTCCGGTTGTGCTGTGTTGTTATACATAGTTTAATATTTAACAAACCACAATCATATCGCTCGTCATAAATTTTACGCTGATTTAATGCTTCGGATTCGATACATAAGCATAGTTGCGTTCTTTCATTTTACCGCATACATTTTTTGTCAATATCAAGTCGAAATATACTACAATTAAATTGATTCAAGATAGAAATAGAAGTTATTGCCATAACTATAAGCAATGTTATTTATATTGATTTAATTCTTTATTTGCACGTATATATTAATTCAACAATATTATTTTTGTTGAGTACATTGTTATAGTATTGACTGGAAAAGCTACCGAACATTTTCGGACATTATATAATTCTTAATTGAAATTATATTATTATTAAATGGCTGGGTTCTGATTGATGCAGTCCATCATAATTTTAATAACACAAAGTACAAATATCGACAAACAAAATGTGTAATGTGTAATGTGTAATGTGTAAGTAAGTATATGTGGTTGTATATAGATGTAAAAATTTCCATATGGTATATGCACTACAATACATTTATCAAAAATATAACACACAAACATATAAAAATATATAAAATTACATTTATTTAACAAAGACTAACCAAGGTCATGAACCTGTGTGCTTTTACTTTGATTACTTAAAAAGAAGAGTTAAGTTAACGACGCGAAAGTCATTGGCGTCACTATAATTTAAAAAACAATAAATCCAAAAAAGAAGAATTATCGTGTTTCTTATAAATACGGTTTATTCCTTTCTAAATTTGTTTTTTTTTTTTTTTACTTTGTTTTTTTCTCGACGAAGCAGACCCTTTCCTCTAAATTTGTTCCATTTTATAAATAAACCCTAACTATTAGATATGAATAAGAAATTTTAAAACTTTTAAAATATGAGATATATAGCATATAAGCATTCATACGTGTTATGATGATTTTGGGTGTTGCATGTGTGAACGTGTTAACATTTTATGATTTTTTTTTTTTTTTTTTGATTTTTTAATGGGTATAATCTTATAACATAATAAGTTCAAAGAGTTTTGTACGTAACTTTTAGACGTAGTAAAAGTAATGATTTGTTGTAGATCAAGCAAGCAATTTTATTATTCAAATGAATCGTTGATTTTGTTTATGCAGAATTTTTAGATAATATTAAATTAATATTTTGTGTGTTAAGTATGAGTCAATGTATTAAATTTTGTTTCTATGCCTTGCAACCTACTTGATATCACAATATTTATATTATATAATGTATTATTGCTTAAAAACTGTTCAATGTTTTATTAAAATAGTTTTCTGTTCATTCAAATGGTTTTTTGCTTAATTTCTTTCTTTTCGTATATATTTTTGTATACAGCACTTAATATTTCTAGAGAGAGGTGGAAACAATATATAATTGAAATGTAAAATGACGACAACGACGCGGCGGCAGGGCAATTCATTTTCAATGAAAGCACAAACTGCTGAGACTGTGTAGCTCTAGCTGCTTTGGCTGATTCACATTTTTCGAACGTAAAATGTATGAATGACGAAGAATAATTTCATTCATAAACACATCATACATATTAATATTTTGCATGTAAGTTATATATCGGCCTATTTGTAGCGAAAATCTATACCGTTTATATGTTTCCCATTTTTATCTGATGTTTGAATAATTTAGCAATAGCATTTTATTTATGTTAGATATAAAAATATTTTTATGTCAGAACTTTGTCTTTGCACTATATATATATATTATATATATACTTGTAAATGATGTTAATGTCACTTTCCTTTGTATTTCGTCTTTTTTTTTAATCAGCATCAATAATATATTTCGTGTATATAAAGAATAGTTCAGTATATTATATCTTATATTGTCCATTATCGTGTAAAAGGTATTTGTAATGTTTTTTCGTACAAAAACAATTTTGAAGAGTTGAGTACTTAAATTATGACAGGAAGCGTCCACGCTAAAAATCGCTATATAAGCTTGCTAATATGACCATGGGTTAATAGAAATTTTAATTCCACCGTAGTGCAAATTTTATGAACTTTAGCACTTTTATCATATGTAAATTGTACATGTAATTAATAAAAATATGTATTATTTAGATGATAGTATTCGTTACCGTCAAATGGAATATCAATATACTATTGAATACCATCAAACCATATATGATATATAATATATTAAGTACCACCAAGAACAGTCAAAATCACTATAGTCAATACCATCGATACATCATTAAGTACCCTTATATAGTGAAATATATTAAATTACTGGGTAAGTACCTCTGTACTTGTACTTGGAAATAGTACTTCAATACCGATTTAATGTACTAGCACTTAAAAATGAAAATTTGGTACCTGTACTTCCAAAAAATTACTTCAGTACCCGATTTCATGTACTTCATTGTTTAGTACATTAGTACGGAAAATCAAATACATAGTACAAAAGCCAGTACCTCCTGTTTTAATTTGATTGAAAATATGCTTATTTCACGCGCTTTGATTAGTTATTTTTAATTCATTTTTTGTCCGATACAATTAAATCCATATAAATTATGACGAAATGTCATTTTGATCATATACATATTTATCTTTTATGGATAACCGATATATTGCCTTTTTTTTAAATTTTCTAGCACTTCATTTCGAGAAGCAACTAATGGAAATATCAGTACTTTAAGTATAGTATTTCAGATAAGATAATTTACGTACTTCGCACTTAAGCGTTATAAGTACTCATTTTTGAAATACTGGTACTTTTACAGTACAAAAAATGCCGGTACTTATTCAGCCCTAGTCGTAACAATGATATTCAATAAATGCTCATGGAAAATATGCCTAAAAGTGTTACGTAATATATGAACAGACTGCGCCTTGTTGTTCTATTTAATATTTGTTCAGAAACATAAGATAATTATATAATAAAATAAACTATAAAATGTATTTTCTAACTTATCAGTCAGGAACATATTTGTGTTCAAGGGAAAAACAATATAGTACTATAATGTCTATAATCCAAGAACACTTAAGCCGTTTTTAAATTTTATGCGCAGTAACAAATAGTTAAAAGTTCCATGGACTATTCCATGCTATTCAATTCCATTTGTCAATAAAAATTGGTTTTTGGTTCACCCTAATCTACATGTACGTGTAGCAAGTATTACAAAATCCATTTATGTGCGCCATACAACTAAATATTCGGTAGAACCTAAACCAATCTGATTCTACTGAATATAATTAGTTGATATTATATCAAATAATTATTTATTAATTTTTATTGATCAAAAATAAAGTGTCCATTAATCGTATTATTTATTATCCATTTTGATAGTCTTGATTGAATCACAGGGGTTGTATTTAATATTAAATATAGAACATATAAAACCACATACAAAACAATATTATATACTGGGTAGTTCAGCTATATGGGTCAGCTATTTTAAAACTTTATACGGTTGAGTTTGAGTCGAACTTGAATCTAATATATGAACAAAAGTTTTTTCTCGAAAAAATTAAACTTTCTTTCATTTAGGTCCGATTCAACCATAAAAAGTTTAAATATAAAATAGCTGTCCCATGTTAACTGCACCATTCGGTATATAGTATTTCAGGTGCATGAGTACAAAAAATTGCTGTGTATATGCAAAACGTACATGAAAACATAATAAGTCAGTTTCACGAGCCGACTTTTGGGATTATAAGTCACAATTTAAATTTTATTCAAAATCAAAAAAAATTTATGAATTTTTAGAAAAAGCACTTAATAAAATTCGTGATTTAAATCGTTGATCATTTGATTTAATTCATCCCAACCATGATTTTGTAGAAATATATCACATTAAAAATTAGTAATTTCAAATTGCATACAAAGTAATAATTTTTGATGATTGATTTACCGCACATAACATAGGTTCAGTGCCGAATTTAGGGCTTGGTTCGAGTTTCGAAGACCATGCATCGTTAAAATATAATTTTTGCTTTTTTTATCCGTATATTATTTTTTTGAGACCCACTGATTTTTTTTTTGTTAGAAAAATTATTTTTTTTAATTTCACCAAATTCGATTATCATACGCCGCGATTTTTTTCGTGGTTTATTTGTGAAAAGCTAGTATTTTTTTTATCTTTGAAAATTGTAACACTTTCTTTTTACTTGCAAAAAAAATTTCTTATGAAAAATATTGATACCATTTCAATTTAAAACCAAGAGACCCTGATACAAATAATGCGGCACTGCATAAGTTTACCGTTTACGGATAATTAATAGAGTTTATAAAGCGTTGATCATAAATAGCTAACCAGTAGATTGAACAATATTAAGTCGCCATAAAAATTTAAAAAATTACATTCTGTTGATAATAATAAATATAAATTAATTAAAACAAGAAAGAAATCAATATGAGTACAAAGAGACAAAGATTTACAGAATCGGACGAGGAGGATAATCGAAAAAGGTACAGAAATAACTAATTTTGTAAAAAAAAAAAAAATATAGCCAGTTTGTTGTTGAGGTTATGTATGATTTTTAAAAAAAAAAATGTTTCTTTTGTTTGAAAAGCCAATGTTTTATTAAGTTTTTTTTGGTTAACAGATATAAAAGGCAAAAAATTCATAGTTCTAATTCGTCAACTAGTTCACCATCATCATGTTTGAGTATTAGTAATCTTGTATCTAATATCGAACTTACGGCAGCAACTCCTGTTGTAAATGAATTTTTTGATGGACTCAAACATGATTTAGAAAGTGATAAGGGAAAAGCTATTCCTAATTCGAAGAGAACTGATCATGAAGCAAGCTGTTCAACGAATGAAATAAATATAAGAACAGCAGATTCTGTTAGAAATAATCATTTAAAAATAGAGTGCGATGCAATAAGTTCAGACTGTAATTTCATATTATTTGTTAACAAATGTGATGAGGAATATGGGAATGATGTAAATACTGACTTTCTCAATGCCGATTCTGAAATGAACTACTATATTAAAGAGGAAAATAATATAGAATGCACTGAAATTCTGCAAGTTGCCCAAAAGAAAAATGCGGAGGATAGTGACATCGAATGTACAGAGAAATTTGAAGATATAAGTGATGATGATAATAATAAATCAATTGATATGTTTATTAAGCGAGAAAAGGATATGAACCGATGCCATGAAATTGCAGAAAATGTTTATGAAGAAACTCCTATTGAAGTTATTGAGAATCAATATGTCGATGCATTATTCATGTGTCAAAACTTTTCAAATATTCTACAATATAGAGAATGGGTTGACGTAACTGCGAGAGATTTTATTTCCGATGAATTTTCGGTTTTATCCCAAGGAATGTCGTTTGAGAATAATAATAAAATGGTAATATATAATGATGAAGGTTGCAAAGAATTCAGTGAATCTTTATTCAATTCATTCAATTCTGAACAATCAGGTGATCACTGCAAGCATCGCAAAAAAACAAAAAGAACTTTAAGTATTGTAAACAATGAACATTTCTTTTCATATAAAAAATTTGTATTCCCGAAATATGATGGAGAAGGTAATTTGTTTTCAAGCAAGTGAAAAATCGAATAAGCGAAAAAATAAAAATATTTTTTAATCTAAAATATTCTTAAAAGATAATTTTCAGCGATTAACAAATGAACTGGTTTTGTCTGTGTTTAAATGGTTACCACAAAATACATTAGGCCATTGTATGTTAGTGTGTACGCGATTTAATGCTATAGCGAAGCATGCATCGTTATGGAAACGTTTGGATGGAAGTAATAAGTTAATAAAACCCGGTGCTCTTGAGAGAATTTTGGAACGAGGCGTTACAATTTGTCGTTTGGCTGATTCTAAGGTATTAATAAATATTAGTAATTTTTTTTTTTTTTTTTTAACTCAAAATTGAAACATTTCTTTTTAGATTTTTGGACCACTATTCTCTCAAAATCATTGTTTTACCGATTGTGAAACTGTGCTACAATATCTCGATTTATCAAGAGTATTTATTTCACAAACGGATCTTACCGCATTGTTCGCACGGTGTAAACAATTAAAAAAAATAAGTTTAGAAAATGTTTTTATTGATGATCTTGCGTGTATACAGTTAGCGAAGAATACACAATTAGAAGTATTAAATTTATCAATGACCAAGGGATTAACACCATTTGGCATTCTAGTATTAATGAGCTCATTGAAATCGTAAATTTTCATTATTATTTTTTTTTTTTTTTTGTTATTCAAAATTAATATCATTTTCTTATTTTACTTTTGATTAGATTACAAAATTTAAATATTTCATGGGCATCATTAGGTTATGATGCTCTTATGATATTTGCTGAAAATGTCACGGAAAATTTATTGTATTTAAATATTTCTGGTTATCGAAGCGAAATGAATGATGCTGGTTGGTTTAATTTTATCTAATTTAATTTTAAATTATTTTATTTTCATTTTTTGTTAATCTTTTTTTTTATTTTTAGTTGTTGCAAAATTAGTAGAAAATTGTCCTCGATTATGTGAAATTGATTTATCTGATTCAAATATAAGTTCGAAAAGTATTAAACTGTTAAGTTGCTTAAAGGATTTGGTATATTTGTCGTTATCACGCTGTCATAACATTGAAATTGCTGGTTTCTCGTAAATAAAACTCTATTCATTTTAAAAAAAAAAAACAATATACTATGTATTAGTTAATCTATTTTCTAATCATTTTCTTAGTGAAATAGCTGATTTTAAAAAAATTTCATCATTGGATGTATTTGGTATACAAGAAGAAGTAATAAAACAAATAAAAATCATGCTACCAACCATTTTAATAAACCAATATTTGTACAGTTGTATTGCACGACCAACAGTTGATGCTTATCGGACATTGATTTGGGGACAACGAACATGTGCCTAAATTTTCTATAAATATCTTTTTCCTTTCATTTTCATTTTCGTTTTTTTTTTTTATTTTTATTCAATTATAATTAATTATTATGAATTTTATAAGCTTATGGGCGAACATTTTCATATTTATCCTGGCGATAAATATTTGCTATGAATATTTTTATTCTATAGAAGTATTACTTATACTTATGTTGTAAATATGAATTAAATTTAATGGATTTTTTTTTTTAGGTGTTTAATATTAATGAAATATTAATTACAATCTCTTCACATTGTGTTCATTTTAGTTATTATCAATGAAATAACACTTAATAAAAAATATTTTGTTTACTGGAAATAATTTATATCAAGAAATAGAAATATATTCGTAAAACAAAAACTGATTAGTTTTTTTTTTTTATTTTTTAAATTTAATATTTAATTCGAATCATCCAATAATCTCTAAGGTTAGTAATACAAATTATTTGTAACTATATATATAGTAATGCGGTTAGGAAACAATAGATTAGATAGTAAAAATTATTCAATCAATATTTTTCTGTGAGTCAAATATCCGATTTGGAGTGTCATTTTAGTTAATCTCATATATTCTAGAAATTTTTTGCGGTACAAATTATTTTCTTTTAGTCTTTCTTTAATAGTAAATTTACAAAATAAAGTACCAAAATTCATGATTTCATAACCTTTTTTTAAAAATTGAAATTTGCAAAATAGATGTGGATAGATTTTACATCATTTTTGAGAAATTCGAAATTTTGAAAAAAATCAAGTATTGGTTTAACATATTTTTATTTTGTGTGTGTGTGTTTTTTTTTTCTTAATGATTACCATATATTTTATTTATTATTTTTTTGATTGACGCGTTTCTCGAGGTGCTCTCATAAGATAAAACCATATGGTTAAAAAAAAACCTATGATTAAAAAAAAGCAATGCCATGAAGTTAGAAAGCAAACTGCCACGACTTCATTTTTTGTAGAAAAAAAAAAATGAAATTTTGCGAAACCACTTAAATCAATATTTAATTTGAAAATTTTCAGTCAAGTCCAATTTATACTATTCTTAGTCATTATCAATATGGCAAAGGACTATTGCTAAAATTATCAAAATTATCTATTAAAAAAGATTGTACAAATAGAAGTAAATAACGAACGCTTAGTAACAATTTGGAATTTTGGATGACAATATAAAGGCAAAACCTAATTTTAAGTTAAACCGTTAAAATTATTCATAAATAGAGCGGTTGTTTATTGCAAATGTTATTTAGAGTTAAAACTTTTCTCTTTAGTCATTTAATATTGTTCAATAAGGAAATAAATAATATATAAATATAAAGAATAAATACTTATATCAAACAAAGCAAAAATTGCGAGATATAACAATAAAAAAAAAAAAAAAACGGTATTTATCAAATCATTTCCACCCTGCCTGCCATACACACTTAACCTAAGTCCACAAGTTCACATGTCTCATTATCACCAACACCAATTCACGATTAAAAACAAAAACGGATGCCTAAAACCACTAAAACAATAACATCTTTTAGTGTAGGTGTAGGTATCATTGTATGCTATATGTGTATTATGCAGGTATATGTGTTATGTATGTGTTGTATCTTTCAATTTAATTGATAAATAATTTTCTAGTATTTTTATAAAAATAAGCTGAATGAGCTACTAATTACAGATAAACTATGTGAAATGTAGATACTTGAAAAGATATGGCTCAACATTATTATTATAATATTTTATTTCAATTTATTTTTATTTAAAAATCACACGAAATTTATGATACAAAGGAAATTATTAAAAATAACAGAAAAATTGAGATATCTTATCAATTTTAAATATCGAACTCTTCCTTCTTTCAGAGCAATGTTTTTTTTTTACAATAAATTGATACTTTGTACTTTAAGTTATATCCGATTAAATTTTGATAGTCACAATAAACAATTGACTTATCAATGTTTGTCAATTTCTCTTATCTCGTTCGGCATTCATTCATTTGTTTATTATGTAGTTCATAAGTTAACAAGATTCACCCTATCACCCAAAAATGTTATTCATTTTCGACACGTGTGAACATTTTATAAAGCGAATCGCTTCAATAAATATATCTTCTGTGTAAGTATAATATAATTTGTCTAAAATATCTAGTTATAATGAAAAATAATAAAAAAAAAAAATGTTTATGTTTATGTTCCAAATACTCTGGCTTCAACGATGTATTAACTAGACCTTCATATAACACTTTGGTGTTAATGGCGAAGAAAATAATAATAAGCAAAACATAAAGTAAACAAAAACTAATTTGTGTGAAAAAAAAACCGCACCTACGCAAACGCAAATAAAATTCAATTTATCAGAGACCAAAGCAAAAACAAAAAAAGATATAAGTATATATCCAAAAATTTCTTACAACGACAAAAGAGATAAAAAAAAAAAAGTTTTTCTGATCAATGAATATGAATAATTTTTGCATACAATATGTATGTAGCTATACATTTTAACTTCAATATATAGGATTGTATATTATTCGTTGAAAATATCTATATTGTATATTCTATATAGGTTATAGTAGAGAAACATTACATAATAAGAATATTGCTATAGTCTATAGCTTTTAATATTATAGATCTAGTATACGTGTATTAGGGTGGCAAGGAAAAATCGAAATTCGAATTTTGCAAACTACGGATAGATAGAATAATCACTTTCAAAGCCATTGCTAAAATCAGCAAAGTTTTGACATTTTGATTTTTGTAGAAAAAATATCGAATGATAGCAAAGCGCTTAGAAAGTTGTGAAACGTGAAGAGTGAAGACATCAAATTGTATTCCTGTCGTTTAATTTAAAAATCAAAATATAAAAACTTAGTCGATTTTTCCGCATGACTTTGAAACTTCCTACAGGGCTGTAAATTCAAATACGGTGCATTTCATATAAAATGTGACTTTTCTATCAATCGTAATCTGGCAAAATTCGAATATCGATTTTTCTATTTCATAGAAAAAATTGCCACCCTAATGTATATATGTGGCGTAGCTATGCCTACATATATAATACACATTATAATTCACTTGTGATATTACCTATATTTTGTTCTATATAAGTTTTTATTTTTCTTTTATACATAATTTTGTTTTATATGAATGAAAAATAGCATTTTATGTTCACGATAGAGACAAAAATATATAGTGTCATGGCATTTGCTGATGGAAATTGTTGTTGTATTTTCATTACACAAGCACACCCAATATATATACACGACACATACACATACTTTAGTTTCTCTGTCCTTAGCATAAATAGGCATTAAAACTTTTAAACAAGGACGAATAAAACCCTCGTGGGAGAATTTGAATGAAACTTGGGTTACATGGAAAATCTAGGTTGTTTTTTTTTCTTCTGTACGTACGTACGTACGTACGTACGTGTAAAGGTATGTTCTATATACTTATGCACAATATTATACGGTCATGATATCATTTATCTTTATGTAAATATAATATTTCTTTTGTGATATCTCTGAAAATATGGTTACCATATAAAAGTTTACGTTATATATAGTTACTTGTATGTCATCAATAATATGTAATAAAATAGTAAATGAAAACATAAGAAATGAAAATATATATAAGTATAATGAAAGCTCGCAAGTTTTGAAGTAAAATATTATAAAGAATTCTCCATCCTCCAGCCAGAATAACGTAAAAAAAAATGAGGTGAAATTCAAATAATTTATTAGTTTTATATTACAGCCAAGTGTGCGGGAGATAATATGCATCAGTGTATATTACATATGTATTTAAAAATATAGCGCATGCGACTTAATATTTTGCGGAATTTTCCAACCAAAAAATAAAATAAAAATAATAATAATACATAATAAAATAACTGAGAATAAAGTAAAAATATTTTACTTCTGTTAAAAAGATCGGGTAAGTATAATTTTAAGTTTTACACTTTATAGAGAAAATACAATGGAGCGTGTAGGTGAAGGTTCATTTTTACAAGACAGATGTGCGACAGTAAGGCACACACCATTGTTGCCATATTTCTTTAAATATTAACTATTAAATGCAAACTAAATCTAGAGAAATTGTATGTGTCCAGGTTCAATTGTATAATAATTTTTAATGCTAATTGTTGTTGTTGTGGTCGAGACCGCAATTTTTTTCTTTTTCTTTTTATGTTAATGATTTCAATTAAACATTAGACAGTCAAAAGCTAGAAATATATAACGTGTATTAATTCTTGTGTTTAATTTATTTATTCTTTAATGCGAAGTTTTCATTACGATTCATGCTTAAGAAAATCTATGTAGATCTAACTATATGCGTCCTACTTCATATTCATTTATCATATAAAATATACTTAAAAATTATATGTTATTTACAACCATCCAAATTTAATTCCAATTAAGATATACTTAACGCCTACCTTTTGCTTTTAATTAAAAATATATTACTTAATAACATTAATATTAATTATATTTTTCCTTTAAAATGCAATATTTTTTTTTCTTTTTTCTTTATACAAACTTCTTTCTAAGAAGTTGTGGGAAGGTAGGTTAGTGATATTCATTAGTATTTTGTAGCTACAGATATCTGTATGAAAAAAAAATCATTCAGAAATGCGTGACATATATTTCAATACATAATAAAAATATAATAATAAATTAAGTAACCATTGGCATTATCGCAGTTTTATTTTATAAAATTTCATTACTAGTATTGAACGCTGCGATGCATATTCATATAGCTTATTTCCATTTTGAAATTCTAATAAGTAACTAAGTATCATTACATTATATTCTCGTGCCGAAAAAAATAAAAATAAATAAGAAGATTTTAATTTGTGAATAAACTAAATGACGTTACTGATTTCATTTTTTTTTAACTTCATTTTTGAAAAAAAAATGAAGCATAGGGATCGTGAGTCTTTTTCTAGTTTGCTCACTTTCACTTTGCTATTTCTCAAGATTTTGATGTTTGATCAACCGTTGTTCGCAGAAGAAAAATGTGGAGAAAATATACAAGTTTAGGCTTTGATCTATGATGGTTTTTGGTTGTTTTTTTTTTTATTTTACGAATTTAAAACGAACACAGATTATAGCCAAAATCTGTCCACTCAGTCCTGAGAAAAAGTAAACTGAAAATCAGCAGTTTTGGTTATCACTTTTTTGAATTACTTCTAAAATATTAGCAAAACTCTAGGACACGTCCTTCTGGATTTTTCGGCATCTTAAAGTCAATTTTTTTGGTTCTTTTTGCTCTATCTCAATATTGATCATTGATCCACTGTTAGAACTAAGTTCTCTTGAAAGTATATAAAGTGTTGGATTTGATCTGTGATGGTCTTCGATTAGTTGAATTAACTGATATATAAAATAGAGCTATAGGGATTATTATTTTCCACTACTTATGAGTTTAATACTCGCAAAAATGAAGTTCTGTACCAATCTAATTGGTAGCTTGTAATTCTATGTATGTACTTGTCAACAAAAATAAATTCAATTCAAGGTTTTCTTTGAACATTTTTTTTTTTTACTTTTTTGTTTTAAATAAAAATCCTTAAATATTTAATGTGAGAACAACTCTAGACAGCGTGGAAAATAGCTTTGCTATATTATATATATAATAAAAAAATATTATTTTTCATTTTTCTATAAATTATGGAATTGTATGATTTACTTTTTCATAACTATCTCGCCACATTCTAAATGCTTGTCATATTGTTTGCATTTGATAGTTAAAATATTCATGTCATTCAGGGTTGGAAAAAATTAATTAGTTTTATAATTTTTTTTTTGTAAGATTTTTTGGTTTTATCCTGAATTGTTCTCGAACAATAGCTAGTGAAAACGTAAAAATGAAAATCTACGGTCGAAAAATATGAAACGAGTAAAAATGAAGGACAATATATAGAATCCATTGATTAATTCAAATTCAAACCAATCATCATGAATAAATGATTGCTAATTATCTTTTTGATATTTTAGATTAATTCAAACTAACCCTGACGTCATTAATATGAATGTTTGTTTTTTTTTTAGAAAAGGGCACATGTTACGCGCGAGACAAAACAAAAAACTGAATACGCCAGTTTTATAGTGACACAATTTCTGTGAATAACTTTAATTTGGTAAAAAGCAGACATGTGCCCTTTTAAAAATAAACGATTCAATTACGAATGATATCAATTTATTTCAAAATTCTATGTTTTATAGAAGTTAAGACAAGAAAAAACTAAAATTATATCATTATTAGCTTACAAACAATGTAAATAGTTGTTATTGCGCCAAATAATTTTCTAATTACAATTAATAATTAATTGTAAATGTTCACTCAAATTGTAAAATCGCAAAATTTTTCATAAACATTTTTATATCACGTTTAAATAGAAATAAAATGTTGGCACCTGTAATGCATACTATTAAAATATATCTATAAACATTATATTATCTTCCTTTGCAGTTATTCTCGCTGAACTTAACAAAACAACATTCCATAAATCCATACTCTGCAATATATTATATATATATATAAATGGATATGGTTGTATTATGTTACACACGGCGTCATTATGTCGATAAACTAATAAATATTTCTTTTTTTCTCTAAAGCAAAATGCCATAATGAATCCTACACCATACTGTCAATCAACTTAACATGTAGATATTTTTAAAGCGTAAACGTAAACTTGTCTAGATTTAAATAGAAGAAAAAAAAATTGCTGGTTGCTAAAGTAATACAGCACATCCAGGTCTTACAAAAAAAAAAAATATTTTAGCAAAGAATGAAATATATTTTATAATATTATATATATATTTCACAATAACAGGAATAATTGAGACAGAATTGATTGTTTAAAGGAATATTCAATGTATTTTAGTAGAGATATTGTTAGCTAAGTGTTTTTTTCTTTTTTAACTGGTTCGATTTTTAATATTCAGCAGAAATCAAAGATTTACCTGAATCAAACAATTTCGGCTGGAACAATTGGCGAACATGATCTGAATTTCGTTGAAATTTGGTAGAAACATCATTCATTAATCACAAAAGCGTATTAATTGTATTATTATAGGTATAGAGGAATGTCATAAGAAAGTAAACAAAAAAAAATTAATAATAATGAAAATATATTCGTTTTATGTCCAAACCAGACACAAGAAGAAATAAGCTGATTGATTTTCGTAAAAATTATATGGGTGTAGCACTGTAGCGTTTGGTTAAAAGATACGAAACAGTGTCTTATTAATTTAAAAAAAAAATTGCAAACAAAAAAAAAACAAAAAAAAACAATAAATAAAGGGAAATCTATTTTTAAAATAATTATTAAAATATCGAATAACAATTTTTTATTTTTAAATTAATTCAAATCCCGTATAACCTGTCGATACCAATCGATAAAGATTTTTAGTCAATAGAGTTCTATAAATATGCGGTACAGATTTCTCTATATCGTTTCTTAACTCTTCTGTATATTTAAACTTTATCGTATCTTTATCGTATCTGAACAAAATCTATATTATTCACCGAATCTATACGTATACGCCTATCATCGCTCTATCTATAGAGTAAATTATTAAAGATTCCAGTATAAGTTTTTCTGTTCAGCGTGGTTATACGGGATATTGTTTAGTTTGTTTTACGAATAAATAGAGAACAATATCATCAATCTTAATTTCCCTTATTTTATGATTTACTAACTATTTACAATAATTCATTCCAGCAACTGACAATATCGAAAGATTCTTAATTACGTAAATTTTATTATGTTTTACTGGGAATAGATACAAATTAAAAAACAAATTCAAAAAATATATAAAGAGCAAAAAGGCAGAAACAGCTTTAAAAAATATGGCCTGCTGTATTAAATATGAAAATATTTGTATTTTGTTGCCGCTTGTATCTTTTTAAGCTTTTTAATCTTTTTAATCTTTTAAAGCTTTTAAAATCTTCTCAATCTTTTTAATCTCTTTAATCTCTTCTTTTTTTTTAGGAATTTGCCGCTGAAGCGGTTAGCCTCACTCGCCTCCAATACGCAGCGGGCCTGAATATAAATAAATACTTGAGTTCGCTTTAAAATAAAATAAAAATATATATTGGCGAATAAGAAACTCCACCAATGTCAGCAGCCTACTGTAGAATGGAGCTATAAATAACATTAAATAAAAACCTACTTATTCCTAATTGATATTACTTTTACGTAAAATAAACATAATGCGTAAACAGCATAAAAAACACAGCAACGTTTAAAATGTTTATTTTAAATGCATGTTTTTGCGTAGATTTGTCTGCATTTTGTATTAATAAATTTTGCTAATAAACTATATTTTATTTTATTTATTTTTATTCATTTTTTTTTTTTTTTTTGCATGTTCGTATCATATAATTTATTATAGTTAAAGAATATAAAAAATTAAAAATAACAAAGAACGTAAATTTATAGAGTATGCACTGAGTGCTGCAGAAGAAAATCCATCTCTTCACTTATTGTGTGCTATATTCATAATAATCATTAATGGATTCGATATGTATTAAGTCAACTATATATAAATGTTGCTTTATAAGAATGAAAAACTGGTTTAGTGGTGCATCAATTTATGTGTATTGTAGAATTAATACATTGCCTTCTATAAAAGAGAAGAAAAAAACTACATAGTCGCTTGTATCTAAAAAAAAAAAAAAAAAAATTCAAAACCGATAAGTTCACTAGAACGCACTAAACAGAAAACACAAAACACAATACAAATGGAAGCGTAAGTATGAAAAAAAAAACAATCCTTTTTTTTTTCGTCGTTCAGAATTTGAAATCAATCTTACTAACTGACTGGACTGTTGGCTGTTGGACTAACGCAACAAATCAGATGAGATAAATTTTATTGTGAACTGTGAACGCACCATCGCTACATTTTATTTCATATTATATACATTATACATATTATATTTCCACCTGAAACGAAAAAGGTAACAAAGATGAAATCATGTCAATAAGAAACAGAAAATAATGAAGAATCTTATTTCTTTTTTAGTTCAAATATAAATACTGTAAATGTATAGAGAAGACGAGAAAAAAAAACTGTCTATAATCCTATATATGGAACACAACAATTTTATCTTTCGAATTTGTTTTTTTTTTCTTTCGAAATTTAAGAATATAATGTTTATATATTGGTTATATTTTTGTAATCTATAAAATTCAATATTATTATTGAAGATTAGAATATTCAAGCGATAGAAGCCCCATCAAAAATCAACTTAAGTAGGTACGTCGTTTCATGTACAAGTACGTACACAAATTGTTACCACAACACCATATAATATTTATACTCGTAGATTATAGAACCACCAAAATTGGTGCGAACCCATCCTATATTTGGCCTGATTTTAAATTAAATGGAGCGAAGGTTACCTATTTTATACTTGTGAAAATTTTTTAAAATGAAAATATATATGGTTGATTATTGGTATATGAGTGAAGGTAATGGCAGGAATACAGAATGTTTTGTGCAGAGCTCTACTACTATACGAATTGGGGTGGCATACGGAACTATAGTATAGTAATAATGAAGAATATATCGACAATTTACACATCAACATGTGTGCGACGAAACCAAACGAACATAATCATATACAATGCATACCTAAAACATGTAGAAATAAAATGCATATCACCTTCATATCATGCCATACCGTCACATTTGACCTTGACAAAAATATAATTGCTGCCATTTTACTTGGTAAAGAAAATATTTATTTCAATACTGTTCGCCTGAAATTTTAAAATTCTAGTTCAGTACAATCACAAGGTTATTCTTTTCATAGATTAACAATAATTAAATTATTTTGATGAGTAAGTATTTTTTTTTCGATATTTATGAACCAACTATTTCAAAAGAGGACAATATTTTATTGATGCAATACAAAATAAAAATTAGAAATAAATTTAATAAGACGTGTTTTAATCAGAACTATTTAATGCACGTTGTGCATAATAAGGTTAATATAATAATACCATTAACATTACCATGGCGCCACTATACTTTTCATTTCTACTATTTGAACTAAAATATTGATGATCTATTCATGAAGAGGAAAAATCAATTGGAAATATCTATTTTATTTATCCAAATAGTTACAGTTGATATGGTAATGGTAATGTAATATACTTAACGTATTATACCTACAGTTACAATATTTTCTATGAACTAACTATGGAAATCTAGAAAACTTGTAAATATATTGGCTAAAGAAATATTTACTAAACAAACCAAATCTTATTTGAATTGTAAATATAGGTCATAAGAATGGAAATGATTGATTGTGAGCCCGTAGCTTATACATTGAAAAATATTTTCAATATTCAAGAATATGTCAGAATCATTTTTGCTTGAATGATATTTGATTTCAGCCAATTGACAAATCCATTGAGCAGCTCTAATGCTAAACAGTAAAACGGGCTAATTTAGGCAATTTGGTAGGTAAACGAAACCATTACCGTATGACAAATATTAATCATAATTTCTAATAAACAATAAAAAGAAGTAATTTTTTTCACAAACATAAAACTAAGTAGAAAAAAAAATTGAATATATATGCATTTAAAAGTCCCACCATTAAATTACTTTAGACAAATATTTGTAGGTGTTCATTAAATAAAAATTAGCGCTGCATAATCGCACACCAGTTTATTCACTGTACAAAATGCACACATAACACAAGAGTAAATAATGAATTATATATACGAATCCTGTTATTTTATAGCTGTGTTGAATTCAGTTGTTGTTTTATAATAATATACATATTTGACATTCTGCTTCATTTAATAGTTTACTGGATAATTAGTCGTCAATTAAATTTAAATTAACTGTGAGTTGTAAGTTGTAAGTAATGATGTGGGAGTTTAAATTATGTTTCGTACACAATTTAAAATAAACTGCAGCACATAAATGTTTGCATAATAATTTATATAAAATAAAGAAATTTCAATTTTAATTAAAACTGATATAGAAAACACTTTCAAATATCAAAAGTGACACATTTAACATTTTATAGGAAATTTAATTAAACAATTTCCAGCTAAATATAGTCTATGACCAAAAATATTTTGTTAAAAATAATTTAAAAAAATATAAATAATAATTATTATCTATTTAATTAATATTTTTTTTTTTTTAAATCGAAATATATTACTATAAAAAAAATTCATATGAAATGGTGCTGATCCGAAAGCATTGGATGCTATTTTTCTCTTCTTCTTTTATTTTTTTGCATTTTATTTCAATTAATTTTCATATATTCATCCGCGACGAATGGATTTTAGACACAGTTTCGGTTTGTGTTATATACTCCAACATAAACATTTAAAAATGTGAAAATATTATTTAGTTTATTTAGTATTTTATCTTTAACAATATTAACGATTGCTCTTTCTTTTTATATTATTATTTATTTAATTTATTTTTTGTTTTTCATTATGTATGATCGTCTTGAATATGCAATAATATTTTCAGCGTATTATTATTTTCAGCTGTATTATTATTAACATCAATTAAAGCGATGAAATAGGAATTCTTCGAATCACTTAATTAAATTTTTAAAAAAATTGCCATAAAATATTATATGGAATTTATTGCGATGATTGTTTATATATAGCTTTTTGCATAATTTCATATTTCACACTTCACATTATGATTGAAAAATGTATTTAATATACTTGTTAGTGTTTTCTAAAAAAAAAAAAACAAAAAAACAAAAAAAAAAAAATGATAAATTAGTGGGATTTTCTATGACAAACACTTTGGCTAGGTAAAAATAAAAAGCGTTACGTTAAAATTAATATATTTAAATGGTCGATCAGAGATTCCAGTTGAACTATCGCACAATCAGGTATAAATAAAAATATTTTTAATATATAACGCTTTCAATGGAATACGCGTAATTAAAGTAAATCATAGATATTAAAAGTTTGTTGTTGTTTTTTTTTTTTAATTAAATATTTATGCATTTGCATTCAATCAATGTCGTTTGCCTCTGCGTCATATTTTATATAGAAAATAAAGGTATAATTTAAAGAACTAATTAAAATTTAATATCGATGATTCAGTCAAAACAAAACGAAAAACAAAGACTGTTATATGATATTTGTGGAAGCTATCGCATTCATTATTTTTATAGAAAACAAAAAAAATAATAAAAGCAAAACAAAACAAAACAAATAATTGTACATTTTCATATAATTATTGCAAATATCAATTATCATAAACATAATTAAGTCCATAAATAATAATAGAAAAAAAAAAGTTGTTATTAATTTAATTCGAGTTTATGTGAAATGTGTATAGATAAATTTATGACAAAACTAAACATTTATGTAGTTGAACTATTGTAACGCGGTTTGATATAAAATTTTCGATAATTTATATTAAAATCACACTTTTTGTATTTTTCTCTCGCTCTTACAACATGCCATTTACCAATTTTATAAATATAATTTATTTATTAATTAATTAGAATATAAATAATTTATTTATATTCGTTGGATTGTTATTACGAAATTGTAGATACTATAAAATGTAATAATGATATTTGATAACAATTTTACAAATACAAAACAAAAGAATTAAATTGATTATTCAGTCGAAAAATTGTCACGCTATCGTTTCCACTTCTATTTTCTTTTTTTTATATTCACAGTAGAAATATTACGTTGTCAGCATAGGGACATGAAGAAAGCGTAATAAATTATATATTTAAGAAATAAATTGATTAAATATGTTTTGTGCTGATAATGAGATTCTCTTTCTATTGAAAGCTGAATAATTCAATAAACCTGAATTCATTCATTTGAATAAAAAAAAAAAAAAAGAAGATTTGCATAAAAAAAAAATTAAATAAATAAAATTTCACAGATCTTTTTGTTGATTGCAAAATGCAATGTGTATTGTGTATCCCTAAAATGATGATTTATTTAATCGAGAAATGTCATCGCCCTTCAATATGCAGACAAAGTCGAATTATATGAATTTGAAATTCAATCTATTATTTCAATAATAAATAATAATTTTCGAATATATTTTAAGAATAGGATGATCGCTCGCGTATTTGATATTTATGAAATTCAAAAAAAAAAAAAAATATTTTTTTTCGTTGTTATTAACGAACTTTACGCAATCATCCCAATATACCTTACATTCTATTTAAAAAAATATATATATATATATAATTTATACGAATGTAATAATGAAAAAACAAAAAAAAGAGACAAACGCGAACAACAACAATACACAAATACCATGTTTTTTATCTTTTGAATAATAAATAACTAGCTAATGTTTTATTCTGAGATTGTTTACTCATATCCGATTTACTCAAGCCGGATTCAGAATATTATTGCATATGCTTAAATAGAAAAATTATATATTTAAATATATATAATTATATATATTTACTTTTGGAGAACATTTTTAGAGTTGTCAGAATAATAAATATAAAAGATCTAACACTTTTTTTTTTTTAACGAAACGGTTAACAATAAGAAAAAATATTACATTAGTATTTCCAACGCAACATTCTATTAGAATTATGATGTTCAGTGAAAATTTGGAAACGGCTGAATCTTATTCAATATAACAATAAACAAAAATAAAAATCAAATTTTAAAAAAAAAATAAAAATAAAAATATGAGAACATGTTATATGTATTTATATAATAATAATAATAATGCGAACATTAGAAAATCATATGAAGGTATGATTGTTAAGCTTAGTAGGTATCCATATTTATTGTCTTTTGCTATTTTCAATTCATTGAAAAGATATATTTCTGAGAAAGCATGTGAATGATTCGTCTTTGTTTGAAAAGAAAATAAAAAGAATTGTTGGTTCTTTTTGATTTCTATATGGATGGGTACGGTTACGAGAGCTCTCTTACAATTTAGAATTGCGGTGACGATTACTTTCTTTCGATATTAAGCAAATAGGTGAGTAGTGTACAGTATTATGCAATTGCCGAGTTCACTAGAAATATCCTATAATAATAATAATGTTCTAATTAAATTCTAAAGTATGTCTTTGAAATATCTTTAGTTTGTTCTGCTTTATAAAAAAAAAAAAAAAAAAACTATTTTCCATCATTATAGTAAAACAACAGATTTACACCTTAGTTAACAATAAATCTCAAAATGACAAAATAGAATTTATACACAGAGCTATCAACTGATTATTTATTGTCGCCCATAAATCAAATATGTCAATCAATAGGCCAAAAAGTTTACTTACGTTAATAGCGCTTACACATACATTCCACCGCCTCCCCTAAAATGTTATTTACGCTTAAATGTATTAGATTTTGAATATATTTTAGGTATTCATCTAAAATTTAAAAATGTATCAGAGACGACTAAAAGGTGTGAAAATATAAGAATGTTGACTGATTTATTTGTAGAGTAAGACGAAGGTATTGTAAATTATATAAAAATCTATTATTATCACTAAACATGTATATATATTGTCGTCATGGATGGTCAATCAAAAATTTTCTTAAAATTAATGGTTTTTCATGAAAAATAATTTTATTTTTAAAGGAATTATACTAAAATCAGAGACATTTTCGTAAAACATTTACCAAAAGTTATTCTCTAATCTCTATATTGTAATAGAATTCTAAAAAAAAAAAAAAAATATAAGTAGAATGCATAAAATAGATGAATTTAGTTTGAAACGAATCGAAAATTAATATAAATCCACTAATTCTGACTTTGTTCAAATTAAACAAAAATAACAAAAACAAAAACAAAAACAAAACGAATATTAAAAATAAAAAACATAAGTAAAGAAAAATGAAAATTAAAGAAAAAAGGAGTGATACTAATTTTAAAACTGTCAAAATAATGATAATTAATTCAAATATTTCGAATATAAACACATTATCGGAATATTATAGCTTAAACTATTTGAAAAGAAAAATTTAAATAATAAATTGCACATGGGCGGATTGAGAAAAATATTCTTACATAAATTTCGTATGTGAGAAAATATTGGTGTGGAGAGAAGGTAAAAATAAATTCCAACAAGAAAAAAAAAAAGAAAACAAAACAAAACGTTTATTAAAAAACAAAATTGTGTTTGTTCATTTTTCAATCGAAAAACATCTGCTAAATTCATTATGATGCGCTATGAACCGATCAAGTGAACTTAATTTAATACTATCTCGTATATTCATATTGTATATTAGCTTTTCAATTTCGTTTTGAAACAAAAACATCTCATCACATCGCGTATATTTAAGTCTTATATAATATTGTGTTAAACCTCACGTTGAAATATATAACATTATATGCATATATGTAGCACTAGCAGTTATACACACTTTACAGGGATGGAAAAGTCAGACTTGAGTAAGATACTGTTTTCAAAATCCTTGAGATATTTTTTATTTTGAGGATTGTAAGGGAAAGTCAGGAGATAAGATAAGCAAGTAGTTCAAGTACTAAAATATTCTTCGAACAAATGTTATGTACTCCACCTTTCTCCATTCTCTCTCTTGTATGCTTTTTGAAACAAAATCCAAAGTATCTTAACTTCAAAGTATCTCAGATACTTTTTTACTTAAGATACTTTTGTTTTTGTTTAAAAAAGTATAGACGAGAAGAAATAGGGAAAGATGGGTTACATTAAATTAAAAGGCGCAGATCAAAAGATTATTTTAGTACAGGAACTATATTTTTATCTTATCATTTGTTCTTACAATCTACAAAATAGAAAGTATCTTAATGTTTTTGAAAAAAAGTATCTTTTACCAAGTCTGGGAAAAGTACATGAATTTCTTGTATTTAGGTAAATGTACTTCCAATAATTGTACTCTGTACAAAATAAACTTATGCGGAAAAATATATGTGATAACATACTTGCTTTTTGACAGTCAAGAAAACATGATATTCTCATTTGCGGATATTATTAAAGTTTGCTCGTGTAATGATAGTTAAATGCAAATAATATGATAAAAATAATAATTGATAACAATAAAATAGATAGAAGTGCGAGGTGACCAATTTAATATTATTTTCATTTGTAATAGGTAGAAAACGATACACCGAAAACAAATAAAAGAAAACTAAAAAAAAACTAAAACTGAACTTGAAATAATATATTTATTTAAAAATGCTACTTATACACATTATAATTACATATCTGTATTTCTGTTCTTGTTACTTAGATAGAAATATAATTTGATCAAGTAGGGCCAAGACGGGCAAAAATATGTACATAAAGTAAATTCAAAAGTACAAGCACTTCTAAAAATGATTAGTTTATCACAATATTTCAAGTAAGTACAAGTAAATACTTGTTCAGCCCTGTGTACCATTAATGTTTAATGAGAAAGAAGTATTCTGGCATAGTTACGCCAAGTAAATAAATAAATAATAATAATAATAATTTTTTATTTATTTTTCAGACGATTGACGAATGAAAATTGAAAATCTCTCAATAAGTAATATATGTTTTATGTATATATCTATAAATGTGTAGTGAAACTGATGGTGGATATGAAAAGAGAGCGCATGGAAATGAATAAGTATGAAAGCGAGCATTAGTAATATAATAAGAACTATATTACTATAATGACTGTGACAAGTTTGTTATGTATTATTATTATTAATATTTTTTTACAAGCGATATAATTAATGATGCTTAAAAAATAAACACATTTAGTGTTATATTAATTGAATTAATATAATATATTGGAATACTGGAATTATTAATTACTATTCTATTTTCTATCATATAATAAATTGAAAATTATATTAAATGTATATATAAGAAATAAATGATTAATTCTCATACATTGTCACAATTTTATTTCTTCTTGTAAATTCAGAATAATGATGACCCACTCATGTTTCCATACACTGCCCAAATGATTCATAAAAAAATATTTATATATTCATAACGAACTGATTAACAATACAAAAATAGTACATGCGTGTCTCATCTTTATTCCTTTTTCACTTTTGTACTATTTCCAAAAGATTAATTTCATAAATTCATATTACATTTAAGGTGATTAAGTAAATGTTTTTTATGGAACCAGCAATTAATTAAATATAAATATTTATTTAAGTAAAATTGTACAACAATTATTATTTATGTAATAGACAATTTTATTAAAATCAATTATCCATAAATTATTAAATGAAATGTAATTGTTAATAATATATGGAAAACTTGCCCATTACCCGATTTTCAAATTATTGTATTCTCGAAACACGTGTGTGTTCTGCATTATTGCTCTTCTAAGTAAAATAACAGAAGTTATTTTTTAAATCAAACTATGAATTAATATTTGAAATGAATCGGATGAATAGTTTAAGTAAGGATTCAATAATCAGTCATTTGACGAATCGTCTTGAGCTTTTACAATCCTTAGATAGAAACATAAGCAGCTATCATTTTTTATATTTTAATTTTACCATAAAACACAAGCAGTGAACGTAATTAAAAACAAAAAAAACAAAAAAAACCGTAGTTTTTACTGACTGTGGAAAAGTTTTCAACAAAATACTTCGTAGTAGCAAAAAAAAAAAATTATTATTACTATTGGTTGATAGAGTATTTCATTTCTTTTAACCATAATATAAATTGTAAAATATAAATATACCCATATTTACGGCCTAGAATTTACTTTTTTGATTACAATTTCAAATCAGATATATAGTGCATGGGATCCGAACCGAAAACTAAAATCCTTAAGTATTTTCTTTAAATTTCAAATTATTTTAAATAGGCCATGTAGATAGACACCTACTGATAGCATATAAATTTGCAAAACAATAAAATCTGTTGGAAAAATATAAGTATAATCTTTATAAAAGTAACTACAGTAAACCCTCGATTAGCCGAACCCCCCATTAGCCGAATTCCACGATTAGCCGAACTAGTAAATTTCCTGCTAA
>JAABKK020001044.1:0-30198 GCA_011634745.2 Catotricha subobsoleta
TTCTTTACCAATTTTATATAGTATTCTGATCAAAATAATTAATTTAAAAAAAATCAAAATCATATCATAGTTTTTTTACATTAAATATGGTGTCATTCATTCCATATTACTTTTTGGTAGTATTTTTGTGAATATATTATCTAAAAGTAATGGTTGCTATTAAGTAATATTACTAGTAACAGGGACGTCACGGATACTATCCTATATTACTTTCTGGTAATATTACTATAAAGGAGTTTGGAAAGTAATTGCGACGTAGAGGTTACTACTAATATTACTTTTTGGCAATATTACTTTATAGTAATATTCTTAGGTTAAAGCTACGTAGCTATTACCAGGCAATATTACTTTTTGCTAATATTACTTTATAATAGTATTCTTAAGTTATAGCTACGTCGCTGTTACTATAAATATTATCATATAGTAAAAATTACTTAATAGTAATTATAACCAAAAATATTACTAAGAATTACTAAAAAGTTATCATTTTAGGTAGCGGCTACGTAATAGCTACCTAAAAATAGTAACTACATAATTAATAGTCACAATTTTTGAAAAATTTCTGCTTGGGACGAAATCATACGGGTTGTACTTTTCGTACTTTCGTTCTTGCGTGAGAAAAAAGTACGAATGTACGAAGCTAAAGAAAAAAAGCCCTTCAGCTTCGTACTTTCTCAAGAAAAAGTACGCAAAATCCAGTGCTCTGATTGGTCCGTTCAAAAATATTTCTTACTTTCGTACTTTTTTTGACAGATAAATTAAGTTAACTTTTCAAAATCTACGAAAGTACGAAAAAAAAGTATGACAGAGAGGCTTACCCCTACTGTTTTTATGGTGGTTAAGCAAATAGAATACTGAAAATTGGAATGATGTTGCGTGAAATGACAGCGTTTCCGATCACTAAAATGGTCATATCTTTCGTAATTGTTGACCAAACTACTCATCTTTACCCTTTTAGAAAGCCTAATAAATTCTCTCAAAGATAAAAATAATGGTTTAGCTTATTTTTGTGATGATTCTTGAAAAATACTTCGTGTGAACTTGAAATTTATAAAAAATTGAACTCAAATGTCGATTTTCAAGTCATAACTTGAGAACGGAATCACCCATACGTGCACAGGGGGGAGGGAAGTCTTACGCCCCCCTGAGATTTGAAAAAAAATATTACCCTATGTCCATTTTGCCGAAAATAGTATCTTTTTTAAGTTTTTGAACAGAAAATAGTATGTTTTTTAAGTTTCAGTGAACTGCCCTACCTCGATTTTGAACAAAATAGTATCTTTTTTAGGTTTGAAATGAGATGCAACAGCGACCATATCACTCACCCTCATATCTATTATCACGGTTAGAACATAAGTTAGACGATACAAACTAATGTGGGATAACCGCCCTACTTCGATTTCAGAATTACACTATCTCGATTTCTAAAATACGATTTACATACACCGCGGCTTTTTTCGCGGTGTTTCGGAAGAATTTGGAGAAAGTAGTATCTTTTTTCACAAACTTGTCACCCTATTATATATATATATATATATATATATATATATATATTATATATAGAGTACTTATATACAATGCAGTATTTTATTCTTGGTTTTTTTTTAGACTGTTCATTCGTGTTCATTTCGTTTGATTAATAATTAATAAGGCTCGCTCTACAGAATGACTGCTGAATATAAATAATTTTCTTGTTTTGTAGAATATTTTGGATAGCTTTTGTAAACATATTTGCGACAAATAACAAATATCTACGTGCTTGGCTTCTTTGTACACATGAATAAAATTAATGCCATATGCGTTCCTTTTGATTCATTTGCAATAAATACTTCTTGGAAAGCTATCAATAGTAGCCTAATAGTTTTCACATCAATTAAACAGTGCAAGAAATAAAAACCTATATAGAATTGAATAAGGTTGGCATAGTTACTTTTGCGTTACTTTGATTTTTGGTGGATATATCAAGAACGGTAAGACGTACATAAATATTAATTATTATGTATATGATTTGGAAAGGGGTATAAAATGTTTAATATTAATGGTTCCAGCTACCTTTAAAGTTTATAACTAAAGATCACAAGTATCGAAAAAAAAGAGTAACGGTTTCAACAAATTTAATGGTTAGTTGATAATTATCTTAAAAATACGATCGAAACGTTAACATCATCGAATATTAAAACAAATTATTTGATAATTTCATTGAATCACGTCAAAAATACTAATAATATATTGTTCAAAGGAAAACATTAATTAGCAGGTTAATTTCGTGATTATTTAGAAAAATTATCTGGTGATTAGTTAATTTTAAAAAAATACATTGAAATAGCAGAGTGTAAGATTTGCCGAAAAATATAAAATGAAGACCGTTTCTAAGAATTTTTTTTTTTTTAGGAATATATAAATAAAAAAATTCTTAGAAATATAAACAACGTAATTCTAATGAATTGATATATATATCTTTCATTTCTTAGAAATAACATATATAAGCAAAAGTTAAAAAATTTCAAACTGAATAAAGTTTTTTTTTTTTTTTTTTTAAATAATACTAAGTAGTAAGAACTTTTGAAAGTTTTCTAAAACTATTCTAAAACTATTCTTTTTCCATCCTGGTACGTATAGTTAATTATTTCTCTTTACATTTAGTTTAGTAATTTCTATAGAATTTAATAATTAATATGAAACTTAGACCAAAGAATTAGAATATTTCAATATTAATAAATAATAAATTTATCAATATTCTCTGGTTGTACCTTATCTATTGTCCACAAAGATGGTATGTAACCATTTGTTCAGTCAAATTTGGTTAGAAATGGTTGTAATGCTCTCTGTATGTATAAAATGAATTACAAATTCTAACCACCATCGCCCTAACCGTATATCACTAATCTAGGACATAAGATATAAGAGAATCATGGTTAGTAGGAAAATTCGTAACACAAAATTAATTTTCTCAATCAAAATGGATTAGTCAATGTAAATGGTAATGCCATCATGTCAATTCGTAGAATGTTTGGTATTTTGGGTCAACAAAACATTCCGTTTTGTTGACTTTATATAGGTTCAATTTATATTATGACTGTATCATTTCTATGTATGCAGACATTGAGGACAGGAAGGCCAGGATGTACGTGCATATAAATGCAATATATATTTAGTTATATGTACTTTATTGATGATAATGTTATTGTATTATGTAACATTAGCATATCCAGAATAATTCGGATATAATAAGCCACATTATTATCAGATGTGAAATGAGTACTTCCATTAATGAAAAAAAAAAAACTTTCTTGTTTATGATTATTCAAAATGTGTACAAGTCTAACGTCCTGTGTAGCGTATTTAAAAAAGTACTACATTGCAATAAAAATTCTTAAAATTCGGGTAACGTGTTTGAAATAAAATATGTTATAAATACCTACTTCAATGTAAATTCCATTAACTTTTTTCCATTGGTTTTTATTCTAAACTGAAATTTTTCCTGGTAATAGCTTACAAATCTTAGTATCTCATATTTTATTTCCCCACTAAACATAATAAAATAACAAATAACACCTAATTAAAATATTCTTCATTATTTATAATTAACAAATTTTTGATCACAAAAGCATTGTTCAAATTGTGTTTAAATTTTAGTTTAGGGAGATTTTTTTAAAACAAGCTGAGATATAAATTTACTCATTATTAATTCAGTTTATATAATATTTTACACATTTGAAGAGCAATTTAATTACTCTTTTCTGAAATTTTAAAATTAAGGATTCAGAATTATGTATTAATAAGTTAAACAAAAATTGTTAAAACACTTTCCATGTTTATTTAAGTCATCTATACAAATTAAATGAATATGTGTAAATTAAGGTTGTTATTTTATAATAATCCAATTAATCGCTAAGTGTTGAAAATCTTTACCGAGAATTTAAATTGGCACACTTTGAATTTTTACTATGTTGAGTTGATATTTTCCTTTGCGTTTAAATTTGCTTGTGTACTCGTAAATTATGATGATCAGTGCCTTTTTTCATTAACAAGAATGGTTTTTCATTAATTTTCAAGTCGGTTTTATGTTATGTTATGTTATGTTATGTTATTATTTATTTGGTTTTATGCTGCTTTAATATTTAATAACTGAATATATTTCTGTTTGAAAATTATTGAATCAATTAAATTTTATATAAATAAAAGTAACAAATATATAATATAAAACAAAAAACACATCCCTACAAATATGTGATTAATGACAGGCTACATAAAATTAACAGCATTCTATGATTTTAACAATCTGACTGAACCATTAAAACTACTATATTTAATCTCTACATGAATATTTAAATAAGGTAGGCCAGTTAATTGTTGGGTAATTGGTATTAACATAAAGTCCATAATAATATATGTGTAATGTGTATGTTACATTTATTTTATTTCCATTGTACCCCTACATTCATTAATTTTCGGTTTATAGTTCGTAATCCAATGTCTGGTCGATGTAATCTATTATCTACTGTGTAATATTGATTCGTTTTAGTAAATCAAATTAAATCGCGTGTCTGACTCTAATGATTTTTATGTTTTTTACGTAAATATAAATGCTGCTACATAAAATATCAAGCGGATAATTTGATTGAGAGGCGTTATAAGTAAGTAATATCATTACTTAGGAACAACAACAACAACAACAAAAAAGTTTGATATTTCTAGTTTGTCTATATGCTTTATGTGTTACATTTGTTATTTATTATTGTTATTGGAAATTTATCTTTAGGTACTTCGAAATGAGTAAAATAATTCTATTATAGTAGAAAAAAATAAAAATAAAAATAAAAACAATAATAATAATAATAATAATAATAATAATAATAATAATGATTATACAGTATAACTTGTTTAAGTGACCGACCCACTGTCTAAGTGGACCGGTTCATGGACCGCTGCCTGACAAACCGATACAATTAGTTTTAATTAGTGCAATTTTTATATACTAAAAACAAATTCTCTTCTCACATAAGGGGCCACTCTTTGCTAAATTTGGATCACTTTTTGCGGGATGTTAAGTGTTCCAATCAAAGAATTCATACCGTATAAATATACTATATACCTAATTAAATTTAGAATAAATCATTAAAAAAAACTACAATAATTGCGTACAATATCGTTATTAAATCTGTGAAATGATTTTATTTTAAACAAATAAAAATAATGGCAAAGACAAATTGACATTTAAAACAATATCAAATTATTTCATTGTCAGAACGAATGATTTTAACAATAATGTTATTTAATATTATATTATTTTCCATAAAATATTTTCTACAGGGTGCTATTCAATTACTAAAATTATATGGATATCCTGATGTTATTCCAACTTTATGTAACAAATTTGAATCGGTAAGTATTGTTATATACATTACGGGTGGAAATTTATTTACGAATTCTATAGAAAATTCCTAGAAAACTATTTGAAAATGGAAGAAGAGCTTACTTTTACAATAAATAAAGTAAATCTATTGTTAAGTCTCTTTCAATAAGATAAAGAAAACTACCATATAATATAAGTAAGTATTTGTTTTATATATTTGCGAACAAGTGAAATGTGGTTTGTATAATGTTTCGCTAAAGATATCTTTTTAGTGAATTCAAATATATTTGTTAACAGCGAGTAATATTAAATAACATATATAGGTATAAATATATTATATGTATAGTGTGACTATAATATCATTTAAGATCGAAATATATAATCACATGAAATTCATGGTTCAATAATCATTTTAAAACTTTAAAGATGATTTTAATGAATATAAAATAAAATAAAATAAAATAGATTATTTTTTGTTTTTTGTTTTTTGAGAGAATTAAAGTTAATTGAAGTAAAAGACATTGTTTTGAAAATGATTAATTTTAACGATTTTGAAAGTCATATTTACTTATTTCTTTTTAATTCATTGTTCATAATTAAGAGGGCTATGTACCAAAAACCCTGTTGCGCTACCCAATTTTTCTCGGAAATGACTTAAAATGAAGAAAAATGTTATATATACAAACTTGAAGACGCATCTTTTGTCTCTTGTAATTTAGGAATAACAATTTTGATTGTTGGCTTTATATAGGCTATAATTGAGTTTTAAAACCGACCCATGGTACCCGATTTTCCTCCTACAAAACAATATTTTCTTTATTTATGTGTCGCTCGTGTATGTCGGAATTACATTTTTGATTTATTTTTTATTTACGCGGGATATAATTGAAAACAAAAAAAAAATGACTTAAAAATAGCAGCAAAAAAATATTAAAGCTCTTTTGTGCGACGTTGCCCAATCTACCAGGTTTTATTTTGACACGGCTATGTTGAAATAATGTAAAATACCACAAATTAGAAAAAAAAAATGCCAAGATCGCACGCGAAAGCTTTTGCGGCCACATAGCCCTCTTAAAAAATATTTAACATAGACTCTGTCAAAATTTCTTGAGCTTTTACGTGAAAAATAATTTAAATTGATAAATATGATAATTTTATTATCCCGCAACACACGAGCAATAGATTAAGATTGATATATCAGAAACAAGAAAAAAATTATATTATTTAATTATTTTAAGAGAAAAATCGGATACTGCAAGGCAGTATTCCAACTCATATATCTTTTCAGCAAGGAAACGAATTAAAAAAAGTTAAATAATTTAATAGTATGGGAAAGCAGTGAATAAATATATAAATAGTGCTTACTTATTATAATAATTATGCAATGAAATATTTTTATTCATTATGACTACTATGTATTTATTATAATGCATAATAGAAAAATAAATGCGATTAGTTATACATATTAAAATTATTATTATTATATGTATTTCCATATACAAGAGTCGCATTTATGTTAGAATTGATGTTGACCTTTTAAATTTACAGATTTTATGTATGATATTTAATTAATTTAATGCGCTTTAAATCTGCATGATTTTTAATATATCGTGTATTTTTTTTGTTGCATATTTCTGCAAAAACGGCTTGAAATTAAAAATATTTTTTTAGGTTTATTCTATTTTTTACAGATATAAGGTTATTATATGGAGCCGCACATATTTACAATTTATCAATATTTTAAAACTACTCATTTGATTTTAATGGTTTTGTGGTGTTTTGTAAGAATATAAAAAGTTTCTTGGTGTTTGGTCATATTTTTGATGAAATGAAATTTGTTAATTTTCGAATTCTTGTACAATTTTTTTTTTCTTTCTATCTTAATAATTTATTAAGCTCGTTAGCAAATAATGACCATACAAAAAAAATCCTAAACGCATTTTTAGAATTTATTAAAAAATATAAAAGAAAAAAAAAGAAAAAGGAATCTTCCCATGTACTTAGTTGATTTAAATACATAAATGTTAGTTGGGGAACTATCATCACGTATAAAAAAATAATATATACTTTTAATAGCATTCTATGCAATCTAGGCACACATAATGAATACCCATTCAGCAATAGAGAAAATAGTCCATTAAATAATTGTATATTTTTATGCGTTATGCACATAACGTACTATATTTCACTCATTAAAATTTGAGAATTTATAGAATAATTGCGCAAAACTATTCAAAATGTTACAATATTACATGAATTCCCAAACAGAACGTAATATCCTTTAAAATAATTTCCTTTTTTTCTTTTTTTCTTTTTTTTTACGTATTTCTTTGTGTATTTATATAATCCTTTTTAAAAATAGCAAATTTATAAAAGGTAGTTTTTCCTTAAACGAAGTGAAAAGTGATAATAAAAACAAAAATCTGCTATCTGTTTGTACACTCGTTTTCTGTTACGAAATTCAAAATTATATTGCAATAATGAATGTTGTTGCAATTCATATTGAAGTGCTTCATGGAAATCAAAATAGCTTGATTTAAAAATGTAACATCATGTGAATTCAAACAATGGTATTTTCTTTGACATTGTTTTAATATTTCTATGCCCGAGTACCTTGTTTGTCTAAAATATTACCTACATTACATCACATTACATTATATAACATTCGAGTAGCTTATACTACATATATAGTTGGAATGTGTGTAAAAGAAATGTAATTATAAATTCTGAAAACATTTTATTCAATAGAAAGATGTTTTTGTGAATTTTATGTTTTTTTTTTATATGCTCATTTTACACAGAATTCATGACATATCTAATGTTCATTTTTGGTCCATTGTATTATTTTAAACTTTTATTCTTTGTTAATAACATATTATACCACTATTAAACTTAAAATGTATGTTTTGTTATGATGCTGATTTCCATTAAAATTTATTCTTTTATTTTTATTTTTTTTTTCGATAATTAGTAAGAATTAAAAATTGTTATATAATTGTTATAATTTTGGGGGATGTAATATATATAGCAATATTATATACTGAAGAGCAGGGGAATACGAACCTTTTTTTCGGTTCGGTTTGGGGTTTGCTTTAGGGTGTTTTAAAACGTTTAGATTTGGTTCAGTTAACCGGTTCAAACAGCTGCACTGAAAATAAAGGGTTCAGTGATTTTTTCATCAAAAATCGAAAAATTATTTCTCTTTCTTCGCACATCCCATCTATATCACCCATTTGTTTTTAAAGAATAATATTATGAAATAGTAAAACTTCTCTAAACAAACCTCCACTAATCATACCAATCGATTCCAATTGGTTCAGTTCACTCCCACTGCTGTTATACATATACATATATGTAATCGAGTTGCTACCTACGATTATCAAACTGGAAAGAATTCACTATATATCATGATTTCTAAAACATAAGCTTTATCTATAGGATGCTTTGTAATTCATATTAAAGTAAGAATAGCCATTATAAACTTAAGCTTAAATATATATTTCTTCGAAACCTATTAACAAACTTACTTTGTCGTATCACTGTTCAGCTGTACTGATAATGTTTGAGAGTGACCAAATAGTGTGATTATTACGTTCCATTTTTCCGTTTTTTTTTCTTTTTTTTTAATAAATAGAAAATATTTGGTATTTCCAGAGCAACATGGTTTATAATCGTAAATATTTTTTGCTATGATGTTGAAATTTTATTTACGGGAGAACTTCATTATATTTTATTTGCTTTCATTGCTGTTCTAACCAGAGTCAAAATGTAAGATATATTAAAAATATTTCTCCCACCTCAATGTTTTATATTCAGTATTTTATTTTATACAGCTTTCAGTTCAATATTTCAAATTGTTTTCGGCTCACATTCGCATGACTATAACTTTTAAAGAAAAAATTTGTTCATAAATAACAAAAATATTCCGCATAAAGCGAAATGTTGCATAGTCCAAAACATTATCAAAAAATTTCCAATAACATGTTGCCTCATATTTTTGGCAATGAGCTTTTAGTAAATTCCATTCTCTACAATTTTACACAACATTATATATATTAACTAAATTGCTAACGTTAAAATAATGCAGATATTATTTATAAAATATTCACACCAAAAATTTATAATTAAAGATTTGTATAAAACAGCATTGTGTACCGCGCGTATAATAATGTACAAAAATGTATAGTTCGGTGAAAATAGCATCAATATACATCTGGTGCTTTCATGAATTACACAAGAATAATGATATATTTTCCAATTCATCATTTTGTACCTTTTCTTTACTAAAAGAATGACAGATTCGCTCAGTCAGAATAGAAATTAGACATAAATAATGATCATTTTCATTGGAATGTGCTTCTGTTTTTTTTTTGTTTGTGCTTGTGGGCAAAGTTATTTTCAAAATGAATTATTATATCAAAATAACAGAAATGAAATTTATGTATTCAACGTCACCAGTTCGTAAACAAAAACCAAAATATAAATGTATAATATATACAATTCTGTGAGATTAGCTTTCATAAGCTTTCTATTAATGAAAGCCATTTTAAAAAATTGCGATAATAGGTTTTTACCTTTAAACATAATGGTATGTTGGAGATTATTGGGTATAAAATAATGGGCACCAGATGTTCGAACGAAATAATTATTGATTTGTTGGTGAAACTCAGATTCCATTGCTGGTTTGCGGTAGATAGCTAAAAACCCCTAAGTATAATCGTATTCGAAGGATTCCGTTAAACGGTTTTAATTTATTTCCAAATTAGCAATCATATGGTTAACCAACATAATTGATTAGAAAGAATTCAATCACCTAAACATCATTTTTTTTTTTTTTTTTAATACAAATAATTTAAAAATCATAATAAAATATATTTACTTTCAAATATCTAAAGTACTCAAATAATAATGCCCTAATTTCTATTCATATTTTAATTAATCAAACATTTGACTTTCAACCAGCGCCAATAACCTTTTTTCCAATAATATTTATTTCCTTCCGAAAATTATTTTGTTATAATTTATAAACATAATTTTTATAAAAATATAAATACTTAATGTAAGTGTAACTGTAAGCACCTTCATTTATAATTTGTACTTAATTTCCTTTTGCAGTTGACATCGTAAAAATAAGTCAAATTGTGTAGGTTTAGGTATATATATTATATATAATATGTATATATATTTTTTTTTCTTTTCTCATTTTGATTCCATCGATCACAGTGAAAATAAATTATCCATAAATTTGCTTTCATAAAAATTTGTTGCCTGTGGCTTGTTTGAAAGCGCAGGTGGACATGTACAGTACATGAATCTTTTTGCTAAATGAATAAATGTACAAATGGTTTTTTTTTATTTTTTTATTTTTCAGAACCACTTAAAATGCTGGCGAACATAATTATGGAAAGGGAAATTAATCACATTTTCTAATTATATATCTGAAAAGTTTTCTGCCATATACATAAAATATTTTAATTTAAATCAATTAAACATAAATTGAAAATTGACTGTTATAAATAAGTTTTAAGTTCAAATTAATGTCACTGGGTAATGGCATTTTGAATAAAATAATAAGATTTTTTTTTTGTTTTTCTCATTTCTGTCAATATTGAATTTGGCCTTATATTTGAAAATTAAAACTTAAGACATATACCTAATAAAACATTTCAAATTTACTGTTCATACTTTTCATTAGATTTAAAATGAAAGGAAATACATTACATGCGAAGCTTTAAGGAAAACAAAAAACTCATTAGTCTTTTTGATGTAAGCTTTGTTAAACATTAAATAACAAAGAAAACACATTAACCAGATATAAAATATAATATAGCTTTTGCCACCCTCTAAGTCTATAATTCAAAATTTTTAAGTATATTTGCATAATGGACGTACTTACTATAGATTCAAATGTAGCCAAAAAGTATCTAGGCGAAGAAAACACTGGTACAGTTTTATTAGGTACATTTATAGCCAAAGTGTTGTCATTACAAATGTATTTTGTAAATATTGTCGTTATATTTTACATCAAACACAAAAATTTCTTTGTTTTTATACAATAATATTGTTTAATTATAACATTTAATTATATCTACTTTCAGTAAAGTGATGTACATTGAGATTTGAGAGCCTTCAAAAATAAAAGCATCGCACTTTCACTGATTTCATATTGAAAAAGAAATGTCGTAGTTAAATTTATATATTCTTTCTCTTTTTCTTTTTGGTGTTATAACTGAACTTCGAGATATATGTAGTCTATAGAATTTATAATTCAATATAAACCAGTTTATAAAGTATATATACAATATACATAGATAGATATATACCTTCATAAAATAGTATGATATTTATAATATATTTTAGGTTGATAAAAACTGTAGTACTATTATCAAAAACCAAGTCACCTGAAATTGAATCGTCAGTTTGAAATGTCAAGCAGAGGACTATAGCTTCGTTGAGTCTTGAAGGGTAATTTAACTTCTTTGTCGGGATTATATCTGTGGTCGTTTAATTCTTAAAACCATTTTTTTTATCAGATTTTATATTGCTTATATTTTAAGTTTTTCTTTATTATTATTATTGTTATTATTATTATTATTATTATTATTATTATTATTATACCTACCGTGTATGACATTAGATGTACGTGTACAACAGCCAACTATACTAAAGATGAATGATTTCTTTGGTGCTTGGTGGATATGTAATACACAAAAATCAAAATTATTTATGGACAGGAGTTACTCAGAATTTTTCTGTTAATTTTTCTTTTATTATTTGTTTATTATTTGTTTTTGTTATTAGGAAACATTAAATGAAGATGAAATTGGTTCAGGAGACGATGACATTTTTCAAAATTTTGATTTTACGGTAAGTTTCTTTTTATCACCAACATTTTATTTTTCATTTTTTATTATTTAAATCCTTTTATTTTTTTAAGGAATATTTAATTCTGAAGATATATAATGAATCGGCTCTTTTACAATTCGGCCGAATCGAATATTCTATAGATGAAATAATATCCCTACATAAACATCTAAAAATTTCGAAATCAATTCGCGAAGAAAATACCCAAATAGCTATCATGCTAATTAGATGTAGTTATATATAGTTCATATATTAAGCAGAAAATCCAGTAAAAAAAAAATATATACTCGTATCTAACAGCAAATCTATTAAACATATGTTATATAGGTTACCAGACAACCCTTTTTGATATATATTTCAAAATGAGAAATTGGTTGTGCGCCTCAGACATGGATTACAGTTATCATATTTTTTTATAACCAAGTCCTACATTATAACCTTATGTACAAAAAAACAAAGTACCAAAATTGTATGAATATATATTGGATCAGTTGATATAGGATTTCTATATCTATAGAAGTAAACGAAACATACAGATGAGTCTCTTCTGCATATTTTACTATAAATATTCTAATACAATTTTATGGATTATCGCCTGACAACATCCCCAAATATATTAAATATCTTTTATGAGATATAGTTTTGCTCCATAAGTTTATAGAAATGTAATTTGTTACTATTTTTGTTAGAACCATTTTTGGAAAAATATTTTTGAAAAGTCTACTAAAAATGTTAAAATTTACAGGTACTATAAACATTTATACATAATTTAGAATATGTATAACAATAATAATAATTGCTATATAGACACAGTATAGTGTGTTACAGAGACTAAAAATGTCTATATGTCTGGGTAGCAAAAACAAAAAAAAAAATAACACAGTAGTAAAAATATAAAATCTTCATATTTTTATTGTAGCACGATATTTATTTTTATTGTTTGATTAAAAAAATTCATTAATGGTTATTGAAAATAAAAAAATGATGATCGTTATAAAATTAATTCATGTGATATTTAAATTTTTTCCACCCACGATAAGTGCAGACAAAAATTTCTAAATGAACATTTTCAGCACAACTGTCAACTTTTTCCCTAGCTTTATTTCACATTTCACAATTGTCATCTATAATATTTTCTTTTAGGAGTTTCTTCGATCGTTACATTTATAATATAAGTTTTCTACATTAATTTGATATTTTACACGATTACACGAGTATTTGAATACATTGGTTTTACAAAACTATATACTTATCCTTACTTAATGGATAATTTGATCTTTCAGGCAGACGAAGATGACTCCTATAAATTATTTGATGGATCTGGAAGTCTTTTACCGCCAATGCCACCACCACCACTAGGCAAAGGTAAATTAAATTATATTATATTATAAATATACGTATTACATGTATATATGTAATACAATATCACTAGAATTTTTTTTACTGATTTTTGTTTAATAAGGTTACAACCACAATTGCCCTCAATATATGTTATAAATTCCATATCTGCATTCAGGAGAGATTCAAGAAATTGAATTGGTATTTCAGTAATTCATTCACAAATAATTCTTTCGTTCTTATGAACTACTTATTTTAAATTTTTTTAAAAAATGAAAAGAATTTAAAAAATTATTATAAACAATAAAAATTCTAGAAATAAACAAATTCCGCGCTATTTTGTTCATATTAATGTTAAATCGTCAGTTGCTTCGATAAAATATTCTTGAAAAATGAAGATTATCATCATTTAAATAATATGTAATTTTAATGTCAACGCTAAGTATACGATTAACAAAGTAAAATATCATTAATTTTGTTATTTTGTCATTTCACTAAAACCTACAGCACACAAGTTTCTAACAACATGTCTTAAAAAAATATATAAAAAGAATGAGAGGTGAATAAAAAAACACATATGGGCAATTCCACCGTTGCGTAAATTCCAGCAGTCAAAAGTTTCAAAATTGTTCAGGCAATAATATCTAGTAAATGCATATAGGTACTATAAAACATAATACTGAAGAAAAATTAAGTGATTTCTTTCCAGAAAAATATGCATTTATACGACCGTTGGGCACGTTGCAAAAATCGGAAAGACCTTTTGCAAAGCTATGTACACGTTAAAATATCTGGTCTGTTTGTTGATCAAATATTTGGTTTTTTTTTATTATTATTATTATTAATTAGTTGAAGGGTCAAAGAAAATTTCACATTTATTTTAGTTATGAAAAATACCATGTATTATACTCAAAAAAAACATTTTCTACCGTTAGGCCGTTGTACCGTTATATACTACGACCCTTTCTACTTTTGAAAGACCAATATTTTTTCTATACATCACATCTCTGTCAAACGTCTCCTTAAGGAGTTATTGATCATTTTATTTTGTATAAGAATCTTATAAGATAAATGGTTTTCAGAAGATAGAGTATTATTGCTTTGATAATTTGTTTTTCTTTACAAAGTGATGAGAACAGATATTTAATAACACTTGTAACTTGTAAGATAGTATGGAATTAAAAATATTTTATATACATAATTCGTTTTTTGAATGAAGATTTTGAAAACTATTTGACTTGAAAATGCAAGTTAAAAAATGGCTGAATTTCGCAACAAATCAATCATGCTTCGAACTCTAAATAATGAAGACTTTCTGAACGGATACACCCACCGCGATCAAATTTTTATCGTATACGAGTAAATTACTTCCGAGAAGGTTACTTTAAAGTTAGTTTCGGGTAAACAAATAATTTTGACATAAAAATTAGCTTAAAATAAGTCGAAAGTAATTTTAAAGTTACTGAAAATCGTTCCTCGAAAACGCCTAATAATAAATTTTAAAAATTTCAGTATTACAATCGAATTGTAATAGCGGGTATCACACTGAACAAAGTAAATAGTTTCCCAAGCAGAAATTTGTCAAAAGTTAGAACTATTTGGTGTTCGGTGACTATTTTTTAGTAACTATTACGTAGCCGCTACCTAAAATTGCGACTGTTTAGTAATTATTATTAGTAATATTTTTGGTAACATTTACCATTAAGTAATTTTTAATATATGGTAATATTGCCTGGTAACAGCTACGTAGTTATAACCTAAGAATACTACTATAAAGTAATATTACCAAAAAGTAGTATTATTAGTAACCGCTACGTCGCGGTTACTTTCCAAACTACTTTATAGAAATATTACCAAAAAGTAATATTCGATAGTAATCGTAACGTAGCGGTTACTAATAATATTACTTTATAGTAGCCATTACCCATTTCAATAATTGATGACTACTTATTGGTAATATTTACAACAAATTCTATCATAAAGTAATATTTACCATTTGGTAGACATTCTGAACAGCTGTCATTCTATCTTGTATTTTATTGCGAAAAAGTTCACAACATAAAGCAGTAATGAATAAAAAAGAATTAAAAACAAATAATAAATCTCTTTGATACACAATATATACAGATACACTACAATGTTTTATCGGAAAATCAGAATTAAGTAATAATCAGACTTAAATTAAATGAATTTTCGTGTAGTTCGTCGTTTAAACAAAATATAACATTACCATTTTCAACATCATCACATAAAAACAATGTTGACGAATTACAATATATTGCTTCGACAGCACCTAGATTCAAAATAACGAATTTAATTTAATTACCATCAACATCAGAAAGTATGACAAATGTTTTCTTTGTTGAATATGTGGATGAATTTAGTGATGGTGATGAGTGTAATTATCGATTAACAACTGACTTTGCTCGAGGAATTAAGAATGTGGGCATAACAATTCAGAATTTCACATGTTGCTGTCACTGATCTATTAAGAATATTGAATTTGGTTGGAATGAACCCGCAAAAAAGTAGCGAGACGTTGCTAAGAACACCAACTACAGTCGATATCACTTCAATGGAAGATGGCAAATATTGGCACAATGGATTAAAGAACTGTTTGATTAATACTTTCGGCAATAAATTAAGGAATCTATAAGCATTTCCTTAATTTTCAATATGGATGGTCTTTCAATTAATCGAAATTCGAAACATGAACTTTGGTCAATATTATTTAATTTAATTTCTTTCTTACATTTGGAGCCGAATAATTTATAAAAATATCTTTTAGTTTCATCCATAGTAGCGCATGGGTGGTTGTATAACCCTCCCCTGAGATTTTGAAAAAAAATTGACCTGTTCTCGAATTTGGTTTTGTAGAAAAAACGATGAAGTAGTATGTTTTTTCATTTTTCCCAAAGTCAACTAGGGGACAGCGCTGTTTTTTTCGTGGTATTTTGGAGAAATAGTATATTTTTTCAGTTTCACAATATACGATTTACATACAGCGCGAGTTTTTTTGTTTATACGATTGACAGAAAAAAATAATAAAACAAAGTCAGCGGGAACTAAGGAAAGAAAGAAGAGAAAAAACAAAAACGATAGAAAACTGAAAAAATCTATCTCTACCTCAGGAGCTCATATTACGAAAAAGAATAGAAATGTGGTGATATAATGTGCAAAATATACAGAAATTAATTTGTCTAATAGTTCAATAACACGGGAGATTATTTACAAATATACTCTGGGGCAGTTTTATATACCTATACAAAAAAAAAAAGTGGAGTGTAAATGCCAGCTCGCCTCTGATGATTATATTTTAATCATCATGCACAGTCATGTTAAAAATTGTGGAGCAACCTCTACATTTAAAAGCAAACCGCAATTATCCGCTTCATATATTTTGTCGTTCGCATTTTATTTGATTGACACAATAGTACAAGCAATTTACGAATTAAATTTGTGCTTAAAATGCAATAATTTTTTTTTTTACTCAATTAATGTAATTTATGCATTTTCGTAAAATTCAAAAAGTATATATAAAATTATTAAATAGTAAAATTGATGATTTATTCAAATTAATTAATATTTGACTTACTTGAAAAATGCGGAATAAGATATATTGCATTACAAGCAATCACTTCAAGCGGAGTATAAATATCTCGCTGAAATTTATTATGTAATTTGCCATGGTAAAACTTTGTTGATAAGCTATGAGGTTAGAAGCTTATATGATATTTAGGTACCTCGTACCGAAAATATTAATATAAATTGTTTGCACGTAATACGTTTGTCTATTAGAAATATAAGAGTATGTCGTGAAGAATTAAGTTGGCAATAATCCGATAATAATTTCTTTTGTAGTTTATAATAAAGTTTCTATTCTTTTTTAGTTATATATACGATTAGAGAACTCAGGAATGGAGGCGGGTATAAACTATACTGATAATTTTGATCTTTATGAGAAATAGCTTATATTTTTGTGCGAAAAGCACAAATTGACTTATCATACATAAGCTTTGAACTGAAATTTAGCAATGTTTGCAAATAATTTTTTGAATACACTGGCACAGATTCTTTAATTTCGAAAAATCTATATTTATTCGAAATATTTAAATGGGATTTTAGTTGTTGTTAATCCAATTATACAGGTACATTCAGCACTGTAGCGCAGTCGGAAAATGAGAGCTGAGTTTTAACTAATACATAAAACTGTTTACCTAGCGGTCTGACGCCGCCGGAGGCAAGAAATTTGCATGTTTCTGCAGTGAGCTATAGAGAATTCGATAGAATGCGTTCACAATATGTACTTGAGTAAACCCGAATAATAAAATATCTGTAAATACTTTTAATTAATTATATTTATTCTGAAGTAAAATGTATCGACTGTGTTGGTTAGCATTCTGCTTGTAAGTCCCTTGTAACCAAGTAAACCATCGCTTGCTTCGATGCAGAACTTTAGAACGCCTACTTAGTCAATTGTATTTTTCCATTCAACTTCGACGACTGATCGAGCGTCGAACAGCGTTTACTTCAATATTTGCTTAATGAATATAATATTAATTATAGTATCGCCGTAGGCGAAAAAATTCTCGATTTAGGATTAAAATGGCTTAGAATCTAGATGAGAGAAAGTAATTGAAAGCAGGCTTAGCAAATCTGAAAGCAGACTCAGCCGCATGAGCCTCTATAGGAGCTACAGCACTGGGCCGTACATTCTCAAAGGGTCGTAAATTGTTTTGAAAATTCAAGAAATCAAAGTTGCAGAATCTGGTCCCTATTCTATGTTATCTTCATGTGTTCTGAGGACTTATTTATTTATTTATTTTTTTTTAAATACATACTATCATCTTATGTGAAAAACTAAAAAAAGATGTATAATTATTTTTAATACGTACAGGGCTCGGTTATCATGCTTTTTATAAAGTATACGTAATTGTGTAACCGTGTACGACATATTGTGTTAAAAAATATTATTCAAATTTAACTCCTTCGAAAAAGATAACATCTTATCAAATTTAGTTTTGCTTTAAAATTGCTTAAACTTAATTTTGTAAGTACTAAATTTCTTAAATCGTTTAAATGGTTTATTTCTAGATTTTCGAGGCCACAAAGGAGATAAAGGTGATCGTGGCCCTAAGGGCGAGAGTATTAGAGGACCACCTGGTATATATTAATATTTTTGCAATAAAATAACATTATATAACTTTAAATTAATTATTTTATAGGACCCCCAGGACCACCAGGACCTCCAGGAGCTGGTGACACTGTAAGTAATATACTTATAATTATATCTCTCTTATCCCTGTAATATAATAAAATAATAAAATACGTACATACCAAATTACAATTAAAACATAAATAAATTTAAAATATACTTATACCATGCTTGCTTAATATGGGGTTACAGAAAACACCATCCAAGGTGCGTACATATCCTTTATACACAATATATATTAATAAATATACTTTTCTACTTTAACATTAAAATAATGTGCTTAAATATTTAGCTGTAATATGACAAGGGACAAAGAAGAGAATTATAAAGACTTAGTTAATTCATTCAAATAACATGATTTTGACCAAAGCAACTACCTTTTCTACGTAATAATATAGAAAATCATCACATAAAATATAGATAGATTATGAGTTTTTATAATAGGGTGGATTGAATTTTTTTTCATGTCTTCTACCAATTATTTTCTGTGTTGCATTTGGTCTTCTGATTCACGTGCTAAAATGATTTTGCGATCTTCGATGTGTTGTAGCGACTCACAAGATGTTTTATTTTTACTTAAAAAAAAAAAAATTCGTGGTAAAAAAAAATCTCGTGGTAAGAAAAAACCTCGAGGATGAAAAAAATATCAAGGCTAAAAAAACCACAAGGTTCTGCTTTGTGGGTCGCTATAGCGCATCGAAAATTGTATTTATTTTCAAAATTCTTTTAACACGTTAATAATAACACTAACTGGAACTCAAAAAATAATGGTAATGGAAGGCATGAAAAAAAGTCGATCCACCCTATGTCATAAGCCGTATTGAAAATATTCTCATAAATTGAGACCTACAATTTAAGAACCATGACCTATTTATACTATAGTTATAAGGCTCTTAAGTACTTATTTGGATAAATTACTCAAACCTAATATGTAAATAGTTGACTCAATTATTTCGAGGCTTTTGGTTTTGAAACAAGCAATAGACATAATATGAACATCAGAATAATAGCATTTATTAAATTAAAGGCTTTGGTAATCTAAATACTCAATAAATATGGCCAATTCTTAGCCTCGTACTTTCTTTTGTTTTAGCAAAGTTGATTTTTATAATGTTTAAAAACTCTATCGAAACAATATAAAAAAAATCTTTCTATGTACATTTTAAATATATAGTGAAATATCAGACTAATCTATTATGCTGGAAACGTTTGAATATGGTTACGGAAATACAAAAAAAAAAAGAAAAATCAAATTATTATTTCAACCAGTTGGATAATTTAGTGGGACTAGTTGGACCCAACCACCCAATTGCCAGAATATATTATATGTTATTATTAATTCTATTAAAGAAAATTTGATTCTAAATTGCTTTGAATTTTCTGCTTTCAAAAGTCGGAAAATTTTATGTTATTAAAATTAATTGACATTAATTTTTCTATGGAGAATTTGTTTAATTTGAACCAGAAATATATTTTTCTAAATTGTTTTGACTGCCGATATAGAAAAAATATAATGAACTATTTTACATAAAGTTGTAATTCGCAAAATCACATCTAATTAATATTCTGAAATAAAAATGCTTAATATCTTATACATTAGATTGGTAGGCTTTAATGTGTTTGTACTCTGTATGTGTATTTTTGAAGTTATAGTGTGTAGCAGGGATGCGAACCCTTCAAATAATATGTGGGTTCGGTTCTAGGGGTTCAATTCTGAGGGTTCGGTTCTTGAAAAATATTTTAAGGGTTCGGTTCTGTATTCAAAAAAGCAGGGGTTCTTGGGGTTCGGTTCGGTACAGTTCAAGTCGGGACGCTTCCCTGGTGTGTAGGTACTTTGATCATTTCATAAAAAAAATATAGTAGGTATTTGAATTACACTGGTGGATTAGAAAGTTTTTACTTTTCCTTCTTGGTATATCGAATGACGTTAAAATCGTGTTAAATCAAATTATGTATTTGCTTTTTCCATAAATAAAAATAGTTGAAGCTGAATATAAAGCTGTATATATATAGTTTTTAATTATTTCTCCTGTGAATAAACACGGTATGAAGACTTTGTTACATTTGATTATAATTCAAATGTATATCAATGGTTTAACTTAAAAATAGGTTAACCCGCACATTTTAAAAAAAAATCAAGAAAGAAAAAAAACTTCATACACGTTTGCTATGCCAATGCATGAAAATTCGTTTTTAAATTGTCGGAAAAACTGTGTTTAATGACAAAATATTGGACATTTCTATTTCTAAGTAAACGTAGCATGACATTCGGCATCTTTTTCCATCTTTAACTCATTTTCAAAAAAAATGTGGGTGTAACCTATTTTTAAGCCATGGATATATTATTTCGTGAACTATTTTAAAATTTGTTAATCTGCAAAATCAAACTATATAAAAAACAACAAAAAAAAATGCTGATAATAAATATTTTCTACATTCTAAATTTAGGCGAACGAAGGATTCCTGAAAATACCACCAAGTGAATGTACATGCAATGCCACAAACATCCTTAGTTTATTGAAACGTGACGACGAATTTACTGAATCAATACGTGGATTACCTGGATTAACTGGAGCTCCAGGTCTTACGGTAGTGTAAAATAAAACTTTTCCTAGAAATTTGTAATTCTCAATGCAAAGTTTTTTTTAAAAAACTTTTTCACATTTAATTCTATACCTTTTGTTCGTTTTCTGTTGAATGGCAGAAAATGTATTGTTGCGATGATGGAAAATGTTTAACAACAGAGAAAGCTCTCATTTAGACTTATCACCGTGAATCAGTGTGTGTGTGGTACAAACTTGAATTGAAAAAAAAATTCTGATTATCGTAAAAACAAATAATTGTGTAAATTTAAGAATAAGAATTAAATGTTCTTAACTTAACCAGAAAAAAAAAATTAACAGTTTTCATTTTACTTTATATTTATTAGATTGTTTGTACCAGCTTTAATTATTGCAATTATTTTACTATTCATTTATATAATTATTCGTTAACACTGAACACATCTTACTGTAAATAAATATTTCTCAGATCAAATTCACTTTAAGCTATTTTCACTATTTCGATAGTAAAGAAAATTTAATTTAAAAAAAAATCAAATATCTGAATTTATTCTTGAAAATCCATTAAAACTAAAACACTTATAGCGAAACTTTATTTTGTTAATCACAATTTGTCGAATTTTATTTATGGCGACTGAGAAATTGGTTGTCTTCTCTATTTTTATTCACAATTACTTTATTTACATAAAAATCCATTAATTAATTATTTTTAGACGATGTTATTTCCAATTGAAAACATATATTTATATATGTTTTGAAATATTTTTTTATTTATATTATAAACTACAATTATTATTTATATGACTATCATTTACGGTATTATTATTATACATTTAAAGGGTGCAACAGGAATATCCGGTGAGCGTGGACCTATTGGTCCAAAAGGTGATAGAGGAGAACGGTAAATTCTTATATATATTGTACTAAAAAATATACCCTAATATATTTCTTTTTTTTTTATTATTAGTGGAGAAACTGGTGCAATTGGACCGGAAGGTTTGCAGGGTAGCAAAGGTGAACCCGGAATTGATGGTGAGTAATTTTCAAGTCTCGAGTTTGGAAAATATTCAACTCGCCGATATAATATACCTACCACAAGTTCATTTATTTAAACTTATATATTTTTTTAGGCATTCCAGGATTACCTGGCCGGGATGGTGAGAAATATTCTGTATAAATTATTAATTATAATTTACTTTACATACAGAAATTCGACAAATATTTAGTTTTATCATTTAAATAAATATTTTTTTAGGCACACCAGGATTACCGCAGGAAAATTACGATGTAAGTATTTTAATTTTCTTACAAAAATATTTTAAATTATATTTTTATCTAAAATGTTAACATTAAAAAATAACATAACCTATGCCAGTAAGCATGGAAATTCTACATTCCAAAAGTTGTCATAATATGTCGTAACTCGTAAAGTATATACTTTCAAAATTAAAATTCTTCAAAAGCAAAAATAGGAGAGTATCATATATCTGAATGATATATACAATACATAGCTCAGTACCAAATAGAAAATTATTAATTTAATATAAATGAATGTTTTCAATCTTGATATCATTAACAAGTGGATATTAAAATAGAATATTAATATTACACACTCATCCATAAAATACCATCAACGTATTGCTTGTAAAGCACACAAAGAGGCTTAAAGAAAAGAAAGAAAAAAAACACACGCTGAAGAAGATTTTCACATTTTTATTATTTTCTCCGATTTTTTTTCTGTAACAATATAGAACATGTTTTTCGAAGTTAAGCGCTCTTATAAAGGTTAGACATATAATAAAAGCATTTGTAAATTAATTTATAATTTCTCTTCTTTTTTTTTTTTTTGTTGTTGTCTGCTTTTATTTTGCCTTATGTTCAATTCGAACTCAACATGAAGAACATAAATTTTGTAATTTTATTAGAATTTTCATTTAATTCTTTTAAAGATCTATGTTTTATCTCAAATTAAATTATAGATTATACCATTATACGTATTATAACTTAATATCGATTTGCACACAAACACAACAACTTTTATTTATGCTTTATATCACACGCGGTTTTGGAATCATTCAGTAAATTGCCTTAAAATTAACATAAAAATAATAACTATTGAAAAGGAAATGGTTGCAATATTCTGTGAATAATCATACACTTTTCCGTCTGTTAATCTTTCACTTTATAAGTAATTTCCCAATGGTCATATTTGTATTATGATGGTGGGTGGGTATAGAATAGAATATACGTAAACCTGTTACCATGATTGCATTATCATTATTTGTATGAAGAAACCACAAACAAAACATCAGGAAAATCGGTTTTTATGTTCACAATGTACAATACTTGCCTCAGATCTAAATATAATTGACTATAAATGTAATCTCTTGGGTTATATATTTTCTCTAACAAATGCCATTTTTGATAATATAGTGATGAGTGTAATTTGAAAAATATCTAATCATTACTGGTTTTTCATGAATTTATTATTTTGATATAGTTTATATTGTTCGTGTGAACCTATTTGGCAAGTATTAGAAATTTAAACACAAAATTTCAAGTCCAAACAATATAATTAAAGGCAACAGGAAATCCTGTATTTTTGTTTCAATGTTATTTTATTTATTGATAGATTAAAATTCGTTAATGGATTATATAATGCAATAGATATTGCTATAAATACAAAAAAAAAAAATCGAAAATAAAACTAGAGATAAATAACGACGGTCGCTGTTCTAATTGCAGATATTCAATTAAAAACAACCTGAATGTGATATAGGTTACCAAAATTTAATGTCAACTTGAATTAATACAAAATTCTAATTCAATCGCATATTTGATTTCATTATATTCATTTAACTAATTTTCTTTTACTTTATTTCGGATAATCCAATAAATATATTAGATTATCCTAAATAAAGTCAAACAAAAGTTGAAAGGGTTTTAATTATCAGGTTAATGTTAGTAATGATTCCATCAATATATTAGAATTACATTCAGGTATTATAAAAAATTCTATACAATAAAATTAGAAATAGAAAAGAGGGAAATTTTCGTCGCATTTAACTTTCCTGAAAACAGGAGAAGGAAAAAAACAAAATTCACGGTAAATTGTATAATTTATCTATAAAAATAATATTTAAATCTATATAATATCTGAGCAATAATGCTTTTATGGCTTTTTTTTTATTTTTTTGTTTTGTTCTTATATATACATTTCTATATTTTCACCGATTGCCGGCAATCCAACATGTTTAGAATAATAAATGTATTTAAATAATAAGATGTATATTGTGTATCTTTTACATTATTAGATATTACAATGGGTACGTATTTTATTATACTTAATATCTTTATGCTAATCAATACAGATTTTTATCAATGAGGTTAAAATACCACAGCTGTTTCCACCAGCTTTCTTTCATACTATCTCTCACAAATATATGCGAACAAAAAAAAAAAGTTCTTCAACCGTAAAAATTCTATATTTGCTTCCATACATATATTTATATACATATTATAACTATAGAAAATATGGATATTATGCCTACTTCACCTCATCTTACTCACAGTTTGTATGCAATTTAAAGAGCAGAAAAAAAAGAGAAAGGAAAAACACCGACTAACTTATAGTAGAGCAAATAATAGAAAAAACAATAAAATACTTGTATACAACAAAAAAATATAAATATATAGAGAAAAAAAATGAAAAGAGAAATAAGAAAAAAAGAAAATGTACTTAACATTTTTCTGTATTCTGTATTTTGTAAGTATTGTGTTCAAAAAAAAAAAAAAAACCGGCTAAAAATAACGAATACCAAAACAAGTTTGCTTATACATATTACTTTATTTTTTGGTTTAACTTCCAGATAACTTTACATTTCATTTGGACTTTAAACAAAGCTGCTGCAAACTTTAACCATTATATATGTTTGTTTGCGAAAAAAAATAAAATAAATAAATATATTTAAATTCTTTGCAAATCCAGTACTTAATAGAATATATTGCCAAATTAGTTTAAACTCTTCTTCTTTTTTTTTATTGATATCAAGACAATCGAATTTTAATAATATATTATTAGATTGAATACTTAACTGACGGATATACCGTATAAGTGAAATCAATATTATTTGGAGTATATATTTCAATGCTATATATTTTCAAGTGTATAACATTAAGCAATAAAACAAAAATCCTTTTCTGTAATTTTATCGCGTATCTACCGAAATTGATAAAATTAGATATACATTATATACAATCAATAGTTTAGATTGGTATAGAACTTCATTTTCTATATACTATATAATAGAAAGTACTCATGTTTACCTACCTTTTCAACCGTTGGACGTAGAATTAAGATAACAAATAAAAATTTATAGGTTTTGGTTTTTATCTGTTTTGGTTTTCGGGTTGTAAAGTCAAAAAAACTGATTTTTTGAAGAAATTCGAAAATAGTTTTAAGAGGGCTATGTACCAAAAACCCTGTTGCGCTACCCGATTTTTCTCGGAAATGACTTAAAATGATGGAGAAAGTCGCATCTGTTGTTTCGTGTATGTAGAAATTAGAATTTTGATTTTTGGCTTTATATAGGCTATAATTGAGTTTTAAAACCGACCCGCGGTACCCGATTTTCCTCCTACAAAACAGCTTTTTTTAAAAAAAAATTTATGCACAATATTTTCTTTATTTATGTGTCTCGTTTATGTAGGAATCACATTTTTGATTTTTTTTTATTTACGCGAGATATAGTTCAAAGCAAAAAAAAGGTACATAAAAATTACCGGAAAAAAAATGAAAGCTCTTTTGTACGACGTTGCCCAATTTACAGATTTTTTTTGACACTTATAGGCTATGTTGAAATAATTGAAATAATTTGAAATGACACAAGTTAGTAAAAGAATAAAAAAAATAATAAAAAATTGGCAACGTCGCACGCGAAAGCTTTTGCGGCTACATAGCTCTCTTAACTATTTTTTGGTCGCTTGACAGTTTTCATCATCTTTTTTCACATAGAAACTACTGCCACCTAGTGATCAGCAGTTCGCCAATACATTTTGAAGATATTTCGAATCTGCGTATAACAGAATAGGTCAATTATCAAAATCCATACAGCGAATCTTGAGAAAGATTCAAGAGAAAGTGGACAAAAAAAAATCACGATCCCTATATACTTATACTTAAATTTTTTTCAAAAATAAAGTAAAATGCTTTTTACCGAAAAAAATAAAAAAAAAAGCTTCAAAACAATTTGTAAAATTTACTGATGTATTTAATTTGCGTATGAGTACATTAGGATCAAAGCGCGATACATCTATTTCAGTTGATTTCGAGATAATGACGAAAAACTGCTTCAGTGGACATGATACTTCCGCTCGACATACATAAAAATGTGTATAAAAATATAAGAATATAAGAATATGATAACAAACAAGAAATTGAAAAAATTTCATTTGAGGGATTGTATTTCTTGGGTATGGTGAAAAAATTTCGAATATTTAATTAGAAATATGGACGTATCGCGCTTTGATATCGCAACTTTAATTATCGGCTTCATCTCTCAAAATTAATAATTAATAAATCTACTCAACAAAGTTTGGTTAAATCTGGCGTAGCCTGACTTGGAATAACTACAAAAAAAATAATCGCCAACTTTTGAAAAGAATCTAAGTGGGACCCTTTATGATACAGCGGACATGTTGGTTTAATACTAATTAATATCTGGAGATTAATTGTCCTGAAAGTTTTTTCAGAAATTAATTATACTGATTACCGAGGCTGTGAATGCTAGCAATTTTCTTAACGACGCTAAGATTATATTTAAAATTAACACTTTTAGCACACTATTTCCAATCATTCACAACAATTTTAGCGTTCCGCTAAACTCTTGTTAATTTAAATTTTGTATGCGTTTTTGTGGTTAGCGAGAGTTTAGCGAACCGCTAAAACAGTTGTGAATCCCGCCCTGAGTATTTATATATGTAAATATATGGGATTCAATGGAGGTTGAAAAAGTAGATAAAACTGCATTCATAGTTTGAAATAAGTAAAAATTGGACATGTCGGGTTTTGAACTTTTGATGCCAACATTCAATATTGTTTTTTTGATTTTCATGAGTCCAACAGCACCTTACTTGAAAGTTATCATTCTTTCATATTTTTGTTGTAATTATATTCAAATAAATAATAATACTAATGTTACAGCTTAAAATACAAAAGATATTTCAACAATTAACTGATTTATATTGTTTTTGGAGAAATGAAAATCAAAAACCAAATATATTAAATTTGTGACTCAAAGTTCCCTCAAAGTTTCGAGCAAATCGTATTCTCACCGTTGTGGGCAATACTATTAGATTTACTGTAATCTACTCTACTGTTATTCATTTTATAAATGCTTGCTTTCGGCAGGAGGTTTGGGAGTTAATGAACATAATATTACAAATTCGTTTTAAATTAGAAAAACCATAAAATTAAATTGTAGTACAAGATTTCACAATTCGTAATTAAACGATCTGAACAATAAACGGTTGTAAAGTGTAATAAATTCTTTATCAGATGTGATATAACGCTTAAATTAAAAGCAGCTCAGTCACTGAAAAATATATTTTGTAATTTCAAAAAATTGGCGCAAATCAGGAAATCATTTTAGACCCATAGTCTCTTCTGAGCAAATACTTAGAATTGATTGGAAAAAAATATTCATTGAGAATTTTTTTTTCTGGTTGGTCTAAGCAGTAAGAAAGAACCATATCTTGCTGATTTGCTAAGCAGCTAGGTTATGTGAACATCACAGCAAGCAGCATACAATTATATTGCTTTGGAGACTGATAATAAGCTTTTAGTATCAACTATAATGACGAAAGGTTTATAATATTTTAACTAAAATACGGCGTTTTAAAGTTTGTAGCATACTTATACAAAAGAAAACAAAAATCAGACACATTATTGTCGCAAGAAGTCGTGGTATGTGTTAAAAATCCTTACAAATCTTACATAAGCCTTTCGTGATTGTAGAAATTGCTTTAAGATATAAATATTAATTATTTGATATTTTCTATTAAACATTTCTTTGTGAAATAATAATGGTTTTCTGACAATACATGGTTCTCGTCTATATGGAATATAAAAATAAATTAACATCCAAGTTATTATTTCATGCTTTCTTTCTAAAAAATACAGATAAATTGGAATCCATCAAGGATGTATAAGGTATAAATGACATAGTTTTATAGACGCAGTTATTAAAAAAAAAAAAAAAAACAAAAGAAAATAATAACGGTGGCAATTATTGCATTTTATTTATTGTTGAAGAAAATCCGTTATAAGGTATCGTTAGCAAGAAGAAACTATACAAGAAAAAAAAACTGCCTCTATAAATACTAAATTAAATGAAAGAAATCTTTCATAAGCAATAATTATCATTTCATATTTACCATATTGTAATTAATAATGGTGAACTATAAATAATAATATTATTACTAAAAGACACGGAGATATAGAATCGAAACTTATATTATCAATTTTATTTATGTAACAGGAATCACTTATGCTAAACTCAATGCAAGGAATGAGAAGTGGAACACCCGGTGTTAAGGGAGAAAAGGGTGATAGGGGTGAAATTGGATTAACGGGTGAGCATTTTTGGCAGTTATTTTTCTTTATCTTATTTTCAATATGAAAGAAAAGAAAAAACAATTAGAACCTAGTATGTCAATACTGAACTGTTATTTGAGATAGTTCTGAAACTATACTATTGATTATTATTTTTGTTATTACTACTTTTCTTAATTTAACGACGTTAAAACATTTAATTATTTTCAAATACTAACAAAAATTACAAATAATATTTTTGTTTCAAACAGGAAAATCAGGAGTAGGCTCAAAAGGAGATAGAGGTGATCGTGGTATGACAGGAGTGAAAGGCGATAGAGTGAGTAATTTTACTAAATTAATGACGTTTTTTAAGAATTAAATTTATAAAATTCTAATATTAATAACAATACCCAATAGTGGCTTTCTTTTGGTAATTTTTTTTTGCTCTTGATCTGGATAAATATATTTACACACATAGCATGTATATTTAAGTAGGCGTATGAGTTTCAAACATTGTGTATACATTTGTGTTTATTAGAATAATTTTATAAAGTTCTGTCGATTATTCATATATGTATTTTTTTTAAAAATAAAATCAGTAAAGGGTTGCAACCGTACATGCAGAAGGATGAAAAAATTAACCCCTTACATTTGATTTAAGAATTTTTCATGGTTGATTTCAACAAAAATTAAATTACCTTCGGCAAATGACTGAAAGAACTTCATAGTGTAACGATTTCCTATAAGCGTGTTTTCCTTATTAAATAAAATGGTCCGTTTTTCAGACACTTCATCCACCCAGTATATCTCTTTAACCTTTTAAAGTGCGTACCAATATTACATTTTCTACGCCTAAAGCTATTTATATACGTGCATCTATAACACAGTGGAACAGCCTTTTTGTGAACCATACTTCATGGGTACAGTTTCATAGGTTTTTTTAAAAAAATAATAATGGTATAAACCGTTTTCCCCTATCACGTCCAGATTTTTTTTATTTTTCATTTTTTTTTTTCGTTTTTTAGGCTATTTTTTGCCACATTCTTTTGGCTTTTTCTCAGGATTGGCTAGACGGATTTTGATGATTGACCTACTGTTAGACGCAAAATCGAAAACTATTGAAAATATAGATATATTAGTTTTCATCAATCCTGGTTTTCATTTGAAAAAATCAAAAAAAAGTTGTAAACCCTTTCAAAAAATCAGTTTTTTTGATATTTCAAACTGAAAACCAAAAAAAACATCAAAACATCAAAATCAAAATCAATAT